>JAECUM010024503.1:0-57450 GCA_016617855.1 Megalonaias nervosa
GGGAGTCTGTTATTTAATTTTACAAAGAACAGAAAGGCACATGGAAAATATATAATAATTATTTTATTACATATCTGGATTTAATTCTTAGCCTTTTAGAAATTGAAAACAAAATATTTTTCAGTAATTGTCCAATGCATTTATATAACATATATGTACTGTACTCTACCATCTGTTTCATTGCTATTTCCTATTCTTTGACTTAACATAACTGTACGTGGCATTCTTTGGCTCTAAGTCTTCAAGTACAGGACACTTCACCATTATTTTGATCAACTTGTTCACTGTTTTTTGTTTTGAGCTACACTGGGCTTTGGTTTTAAGTCTGTTCACACTCAAAAGAAGTGGAGCTGTTACAAAAAGTTTGCAAAACACAGCAAAATCAGGAAACATGTCACTATAATTGCAAAAAAAGTCCACACAAAAATCCTTAAGTGGCCTGCCTCTCATTTGCTTTAGGACAAGCTTGACTGGCTGTAGTCCTGTAACATTCTACTGGTATTTACCAGGGCAGGATCAACCTCACCCAGAATATTCCTCAAGCTCTTGGAGCTCACAAACACCATGTGAAAATATGGCAGATGATGCTGTCAGACAAGATGGATTTAAAACTGTATTGATATTATTTAACTTCCCAATTGATTCCTAATACATACAGTGTGTTATAAATTTAGCCGACTAGTTGTTAATTAAAAAATTCACATTCAAGTAGCAACTCTTTCGTCATGTTTAAGTTTTCAGTGAAGTAGATACAAATAAATGTACTGTACTTGGCTTCTGAGCAGAATGCCAAGTTTATACAGCTTGGGCGAGAAGTTTAGAAGGTCCACATAAAAAGACCTGTTGTGTGGCTATTTGTCATTGTTCATTGTTAAAAAAAATTATTCAATATGCCTTCTCCTGTGCTCAAACACTTCAGGCCATTGAAGTCCACAGACAAGCCAAAACTTTTTAAATCTGCTTGCAGACAAGCTTCCCATTGTAGGAATACTTCGGTGCCACATGCCTGTCTGAGGATGCTGACCCACTGGTCTATTAAAAAGGGCAACAGGACCTCAACCCTACAATGTCCAAACTTGCTTGCCCCTACCTTCAGATTCCTGTATCAAGTGCTCCAGTTGAATGCCTGTTCTCTATTGCAAGCAAAATCTTCACAGCAGACAGATGTAATCTGACAGATGCAAATTTAAAACACTTAATGTTTATTTGTTGTAACAACAGTAACAACTAAAATCGTTGACATGAATGTGATGTAAAGAGTGCTAATTAGTGCTCGTTTGGCATGTTAATTTGTATGTAAATAACTGACAATAAGCATTTACAGAGTTAAAATTGTTTGTTTTTCAGTTATACAATCTTTGATATCTGCCCAAATCAAAAACAGACAAGCAAATTCAAAGCAAACGTAATCATGATCATCCCCCTGTAATCATGATCATAATCACAGTTTCCAAATAAAATGTAATTGTAATCATAATCATCAGTGTCAAACAAGCTGTAATCGTAATTGTAATCGTGCACTTGTAATCAACCCCATGCCTGGATGCTGTCTGAAACTGCATTATGTTCTTTTGTGTGTCAGTGATTCTAGCCCCTTTAAAATCACCATTCGCTGGCATGGCCAGTGTCAGTGATTCTAGCCCCTTTAAAATCACCATTCGCCGGCATGGCCAGTGTCAGTGATTCTAGCCTCTTCAAAATAAATTCACTATGGCCAGTGTCAGTGATTCTAGCCCCTTTAAAATCAGTTCACTATGGCCAGTGTCAGTGATTCTAGCCCCTTTAAAATCAGTTCACTATGGCCA
Organism: Megalonaias nervosa; assembly: GCA_016617855.1. NCBI lineage: Eukaryota > Metazoa > Mollusca > Bivalvia > Unionida > Unionidae > Megalonaias > Megalonaias nervosa. Next base: position 1,806 of record JAECUM010024503.1, read on the forward strand.
GTGTCAGTGATTCTAGCCCCTTTATAATCAACATTCGCTATGGCCAGTGTCAGTGATTCTAGCCCCTTTAAAATCACTATTTGCTATGGCTAGTGTCAGTGTTTCTAGCCCCTTTAAAATCAGTTCACTATGGCCAGTGTCAGTGATTCTAGCCCCTTTAAAATCAGTTCACTATGGCCAGTGTCAGTGATTCTAGCCCCTTTAAAATCACTATTCGCTATGGCCAGTGTCAGTGTTTCTAGCCCCTTTAAAATCACTATTCACCGGCATGGTCAGTGTCAGTGATTCTAGCCCCTTTAAAATCAATCCACTATGGCCAGTGTCATTGATTCTAGCCCCTTTATAATCAACATTCTCACTATTCTCTCACGATTTCCTCCACTATGTTGTTGGCTGTACCATTTAAAATGGATATGCAGTCCATAAGATGTACACTTGACTCAGCTCTGGAAATAAACATTATGTATTTTGTGAACTGTAATATCAGCAGTCTCACCAGCAATTATCCTGATGAAATGAGAAGACAGCACATCCTTCTCGATAGTCTCCTGAATAGTTATTTATAGCACGAGCTCTTACTTTCTAAGTTTTGCCACTACTTTTCTCAGTTCTGTTCACTTGAATTAGGATACAGTCTGCATTTGATGTACATTTCAAGTTCAAGTTCACTTTGTCTTCACTTGCACTCTCACTTTTACTAAATTTTTTCCTGATGTTGACATTCTGACATTAGTATAATTTTCATCCAAGTCCATTTCCCGAAAAATAAAACTGCTTTTGCTGACTCATTTTTAAGAGTTAACATGCTTTTCTGCACTCTTTTAAAAAGTGTCTACTGCTATTGTAAATGCCCAAGTCTAAATCGCATGTACTTAAAGTAGCAGTTCTTATTATTAAGAAATATTGATCATTTGATAATATTATCATAATCAAACTGTAAGTAAATTTAATTACTTTCAAGGTTACTTTTATGATTTATATACATGCTGGCAACAATTTAATTTAAACAGTGGTACAACAAAAATTTTTTAGTCCAAAATTCAATAAGCACTTTGTAATTCCAATGAATAATTTTAAATAATCCCTCTCAAATTCTGCCTGAACACAACAAAAAACTCTGATCATAGATTTCCAAAGAATTATATTAAACAGGAACAATTGTTTACCAAATCCCTTTTATACTATCACCAACCTATGACACAATTGAATGTTATAGAAAACTAATCATTTCTAATGGAAAAAGTCAGGTCTTCAACATAAATTTTAGTAAACATTGATTACTTCTTAGAATCATGACTTAAATCTGGTAGATAAAAGATGACAATAGTCAGGTAGGCAAAAAACTCTACCCTCAGTCACAGACAAAGGTCAAGCACACAATACAAATGAAATATACATAACATTAGGATTTTTCTCCGCTGTTAACAGTGCTGACCACAACTGTATTATCAATGTGGGAAGTTTGGTAGTCATCATGTTTAAGGTATGCATGCAATATGACTATCTGTCATGGGACCAAGTACACTGGAGGAAGAAGAGTATGGTAGCCCCCATTACATGGCATGATGTTTGCCATATGTCTTGTATGCAATGCCTAAAGTATCTGAAAAATGCTTCTTGCTTACTCTTCATGCAATACAATAATTACAATGCAATGGCTCAATTCTATCTTGATGCTCTGATCTATTGCACATAAAATACAATATCAAATTGCCGTTTTAGCTCTTACAACTACCTCAGATTGGACCTGAACAGTTTATCAAGTTAACAATTTGACATTCTTCACTTGTTACATACTATAATACACCCACCCATCCTATTAAACCAAACCCAAGTTTGTTAGCATGTGGCTACCTAATCAGTTTCCTCTGATCTTCCCACCTGATTTTTATATTTAGACATTTATTTTCAGTTGTTGGGTCAGAGTCATTTACTATTGAAAAGTTGGAATTTGCTGGCACCATGAGGTGTCAGTATAGGGTAACTGCCTATTACTGGACCTAGTAAACTTTTTTAACTACTCTACATTGAGCCATGTTGTTGTTGTTGTTGTTGTTGTGGGGCTTAACGCCACTTTTCAGCACACGATAGGCTATACATGGCGGCCAGTATTAAAGGTGGAGGAAGAAACCGGGAAATCCCCGGAAAGAACCACCGACCCACGAGAAGCTACTAGCCATGCTTACATTAAATAGATAAGTTTATCTTCTCAGAAATTGCGAGTGTAACACAGGTTTTGTCTTTGCTGTCAGAGACGAAACTATAGCATTGATGAAATTTGACCTGGCGCTCACCATTTGCACAGCTAGTCATATGACAACCCAAATCCCACAACCTAAAATGTCCATGGCATCAGAGGTCCAATATTCATATGATATTGAAAAAATATTCCAATTTCCAAAATTTCTGTAAAGAAAATTTAAAAATATTAAATGAAAGTCAGGTAATGTTTGTAAAAAGAAATAATGCACACTTAATTCTTAACATATTTATTCTGAGAACAAGGACCAGAAATTTGTCAGTATCACACTGAGCAACAACATAGAGAAAGCCAGATTCCTCAAACACTCAGCATGTGTCAGCAATGTTTTTGTTGGTACCATGTGACTAGTGCACTGACATGTGCTCTGTTTGATGAATCTGGATTTCTCTAGGTTGCTATGATAGTCGTAGGTTTCTGGTATTCTGAGACTAAATATGTTGAGACATTTGTGTACTGTGATGTTTCTATAAACATTACATGATTTTTATTTATATTTTCAAGTAGTTTTCCAACAACAACATTGCAAATGGGTTATATCACATAACCTCTGGATCTCCGATGTCATGGTCATGTAGGTTGCGAGATTTGGAAAGTCATGAGTCTAACAATGCAAATGATGAGTTCCAGGTCATATTTCATCAACACTAGGTTCATCTCACCTGACAGTAAATTGAAGACAAACAAGTATTATACTTACAATTTCTGAAAAGATAATTCATCTTGCTATCTATTTAATGTAAGTATGGCTCAATGTAATATAGTCTGCTATGCCCAGTTGTAGACGGCTACACTATGCTGACATTGAACATTGCCTGCAAATTCCAACTTTTCAGTCAGTTAAAGACTCTGACCCTACACCCTTAAATAAATGTCCAAATATCAAAAATGGGGTGGGAAGGGTCAGAGGAAACTCGGATGAGCTGCTACCCTATGCCAACACTGCCCAGTGGCAGCAAATTCCAACTTTTAGATAGACAATATGTCCTGACCTAACACTCCAACATAAATTTCAAAATATCTCAAATGGAGTGGAGAGGTTAGAGGAAACTCGGACTAAGTAATTTTACACTGATTTATCGTATTAGGTTCTGTGGCAGTTATATGATTGTCTTGAAAGAAATATCAACAAACTGCAAAATAAACTGAATAATTGCTATTTCTATCTATAAATATGTTGATGCTGTCACACTTGACTATTAAGCAATGGGTGGACAATGGTCAAAGATAAAGTAAAGATGGAAGTGACAGGACAGTCAGAAGAATAATGATAGGAAAGGCAGAAATAAGTAAGAGTGTCGGTGTGCGTTTTCATCCCTTCATACTCAAACTGATCCAGTTACTGTAGTAGCGATGATATAATGAACCTCAACCGGCATAGCCATGAGCATCACTAGGTCTTACTTGTAGCTGACTATAGTACAAGTCTTATAGCTCATGTATATGCTCTAAGTAACTTATTGCAGCTATAGGTGTAATTTTTGGAGAATTTGATTACACATACCTTTAAATGGTGTTTATTTACATTAATCTGTGCCTTGTCCATCACATTCCACTGAAGATTATTGTATAAAATCCTTGAAAAATGCTTAACGGCAAATTTCAATGATAACGTACTTCAACAATTTCAGGCACAGTCATGCAAGCAGGATGATCTCGTTTAAACCAGTTTTGTCACATGCTATGATGTAAGAGGGAATGTGCCTGTGGTTGGAAAAAGTTGTACTACAAACATAAACTGAGATGCAACAATTGTTGTCTTTATTAAAAAAAACCTGGAAAAACACCAGCAGGATAGAAAATCGACACACAAATCCAATCAATTGGAGACAATTATGTAACTTAGTATATATCTTCTGTATGCAGGCGAAGTGGGAGACTAACTCACCTAAAAAATATAAACTTTGCCTTCATCTGTTAGGAATGCAAAAACAACTTTGCCCTGTGATTTTTTTTTTAGGTATATTGACTGACCATACTTTTTGAGATGCCCCCTCATCTTAGCCAGGTTATATTGTAGTGAAATGTATTCATCAAGCCTTCACTAGCTAGGCCTAATTTTGATACAAATTACACTGACAAATTCTTGCACATTCACAGACATGTGTTTTGATAGCTGACTGACCCCATTAACCCTTTCCTGAGAAATTTAGCAACTATCACTGCCTGATTTCTGCATTTTATCCATTGATGATACAAAACATTCAAACTTGTGTTTCAAAACTTTAACAATAGTATGTAAATAGCAATTTGTGTTTTAAGAACAGAATCAGTGATCTGGCTATTTTAACTGCCTCTTGTACACTATTTCGTCATAAAATTAAGTTTCAAAACTGTTAAGTGAACCAGTAACGGGGAAATAATGGCAGACATCGCAATGTCTGGGAAGTACCAGTTTATTAGATTGTCTGCTTTTGTAAATCACTGGTCAAATATATTCAGAAAAAATATATAATTCATATAAAGCAAAGCCTAGGTACTATGTTATTTAAGATTTAACTTTAAAATGTAATTATTTAGGTTAGAAAAGTATGGGACAATGCTTTGCTCTGGAATTCGCGAGAAGCGTTGTAAGGTCAAAGTTGTTTTCTGGCTGGACTCATATTTGTGAAAATATGGAAAAAAGCAGTGAAGCAGATACTATTTAACTAATTCCTAAAATAATTACAAGCACATTGTCAAATAAATAAATCATAAATTTGCAATCCTATCAAAGGACTTGTAATGAAGCTATATAAAGTGAGTGATTACATCACGAAAACCCCTCCTTCCAAAAACAGATGCAAACACATCTGTGTTGATTCGGCTGGAAAGAAGGGTTTAGTTCATATACCTACTGCAAAGGGGTCATGTCTGTAATCTTACATATTTTAGTGTGTTATGCATGAATGGGTACGGTAATGTTTTATCCGCAACAAAGAAATGAGGATGAACAGTGTGATCTGAAGACATATGTGCATTTGCCCTCATGTACATGGTACATGGGTTGTTTCAAACGGGTTTAGAACTCTTTCAAAGTGCCATTGTTGTGAACTTCTAGAAAGTACTTTTTTTTATAAAAATGATTAAGGTTAGTTGATTAAGCATTTTTACCAACTTGCAATTACAATAATGTAATCTGGTTACTCAGATAAAATTCATTACAATGTAGTTTCTATTATTCTCTTTTGAAGTCATATGGCCAACTCAGAAAATTTTCGACTTGAAAAAAGGTATTACTTAAATCCAATGTTAACTGCAAATATGAATACTGGGAAATAGAAGGCATAATTCAAATAAGAGAGAACACATTTTATATATATGAGACCCAGGTGTATGTTTGTCACGAGTGAGTGCATGAGTGATCGATCAGTGCATGAGGCGCATGAAGGGGACAATAACATCGAGTGCCATGCACTTAACAAATGCCCTAGGTGCTCGTCGTATCGTATCTAGACTAATGACACCTTTTTCATTGTGTCTACGCCTATTATGACAAATGCAATTCGTGAGAATTGTGGTATTTGGATGTTTAGCGTCCTTGTGTATGGTTTTTTTCCTGTTTTTCTTTTGTCTTGTATCTTTGATGCTAAATAAACCCCATGACCCGAGGGTGTTGTGTTCATTTCTTCTGTACAATGCCCGGCTCACAAATGCGCCCACTGTGCAGCCATGAAAGGACAGAAGATGGTAGATAAACAATTAAACCAGACCAAAGTACCGCTAACAATGCAGACTGAAGAATGCAAGAGGTGGAAGTTAACACTTTTCCTGATTTAGTGTTTTTCCAACTGGAACAGAAAAAGGAAATGTGCAGACATTTTTCTTTCACTGTGTTTCTCGTGAGGACGTCATTATCTTCACAGTTAATGGACATGAACAATTGTGTGTATAGAACTCGTAAAAATTTGTTTAGTGTTATGTGTTCTGTGTTAAGATTATATATTTTTTATTCTCCAACTGGCAGCACGGTTTGACCTGCATATCACGCATGGCACAGAAATCACTCATCAAATCCAGGTTATGGGCTGCTCTGTTATTGTTTAAATTTATATTGACATACTGCCTTTAGCAATTTCAAAGACTTGTTTGTTACTAAAAATAATTATGCAATAATTTAACGAACATTCCAATGACATCTAATGTATTTATTATGTAACCTGAGTCTTTGTATTATTCATATTTATGTTTAGTGTTATACACCATTATATGTTTATTTGATGTGAAAGCTTACAACTAATATTCTTGGGGCATTCTAGAACTTTCATGAGTGCTGAACTTTCTCTAGCAAGCACTTCACAAATTTTGGTATATTTGTGTACCTAAATTAAGTTATTTTGCAATAATATTGGTATTAATCCTGACCCAAAAATTACCCATTATTGTTTTTTCAGAGCTGTTAAATAGTAGCTGAATTTTTCTCTCACTATGTTGTGGTTGTATGACAAATAGCTGTTGTACATTAAATACAACAAATCACTGAACGATTTGTTTACCGTGGTTATATTTACGCACGATTGTTTGCGTTTCTCTACATGATGGCTACAGGTAAGAATCCCATGACAGAAAAGGAGATGATAACAGGCATTGAATGCCAGTGAGTATTTGGTAATGCCAGTTGGGGCCCCACTTAAATCCACTGTACCCCCATTAAACGTACCCATAAACCCAGCCAAGTCCGCTATACCCCCCTCCACCCCTTTGTTGCAAAGCACTCCTGTTGCAGGTATCGGGAGAGGATCACTCAGGCAGCTCATTATACCGAGGTTAGATACCAAGCCTAAGGTTAGAATAGGTGCTTCAGCATTATTAGACGATTCCCTGGGTACTTGTTTCACTCTCAGTGCTACGCCCACTCACTTACTTCCACCGTAATACCCAAGATCCCGTTCTTTTCAGGGGAAGAACTAATGCAGAAAGTTGACGTCACATACGAGTAGAGATTCGAGGTAAAATGTCTCCTACCTGAATATCCTCCAGCTATTATGATTCAGGCACTCATACGGTCTCTACAAGGCAGGTCAAGACATACTGTCATAGCATTAGGTGAGAAAGCATCCAATGAAGCTATGTTGAGACACTTAGGTACTGCCTTCGGAGATATGTCAACTCAAGGCATCACCATGCAAGAATTTTTCAACTCTTTCCAAAGAGAAGGGGAATCAATGACTACCTATGGTTGTAGACTGGAAACACTTCTACAAACCACGATCGAAGCGGGCCACGTCAGAGAAGAAGATAAGGATGGCCTCCTCAGACAGAAGTTTTGGTTTTCACTGAGGAGTGACCTCCTGGAGAGCCACACTTGCCACAAGTTCGACACCATCTCTAACTATGATGAGTTACTGCGAGAGATTAGGATGGTCGAGAAGCAGCTGAACTTGGCGAAGGATGTTGACCCAATTCCAACTAAAAAAGAATACCACCAGCCCATTGTAGTGGGAGAATACGAAAGACACGAACCAGAGAGTTCAACTCGAGGATCCAACACACAGAAGAGAGACTGGGATCTCAAATCAATAATCTTACTAAACAGCTACAGAACAGTCGTTGCTCCTCAGAGAACTCATGGAAATTAACAGTGGGCAAAGTAACAACAAACAGGGCCGAAATGACAACAATAAACCAGGCCATTACAGTAGTAGCAGCCGGTACAACTACCAAGAAAATCGGGGAAATGGAAATCTTCTAGGTAACAACAACCGATGGTGTGGCTATGGTAGAGGAGAGCATCATTTAAAAGAGTAACAGCATCTTTAGATGGCCATACGGGGGCAAGTAACCATCCTATAGGCCAGAATATGCTATTTCAGCATTTGGTTGGTTCTTCCAACACTAGTATTGTTAACTTAAACAATGTCCCGGTCACGGCCCTTATTGACAGTGGGTCCATGGTGACTACTATATCAAATAGTTTTTGTCTGTCACTTAGTGATAAGCCAGTGCTTCACTCTCTCAAGTCACTGAGCCTCAAAGTCACTATTGCAGATGGTTCTCTTCTCACTTACCTAGGATACATTGAGTATCCAATTTTAATGCCATTTTTTTATTATTTTGAATTTAGTGTCCCTATTTTAAATGGTACCGGACACTGAGTCCAACCGTACCTGTCCTGTAGTTATAGGGACAAATGTCATTCGTTTGTGTAGGGATTACATGCTTGATAATTCTCCTACAGATAGAATTTCAGATGCATGGAAGATTGCTATGGATAGCACTGAGTGTGAGTCATTTACAGGCAAATCTACCAATGCACGTACTGTCAGCATTGCACCATATGAAACTATTACTATCAACGACATTGTCCGCAATGTTGATGCTCATATAACAGAAGTGATTACAGAGAACTTAGGAAACAGGGCTCACATTCCAAAATTCAAGTCAAGCTTTGCAATATGTCTGCCAAATGTGTGACAACAAGACCCAAGTCCGATGTATGTCTCATAAGTGAAGTCAAAGTGGTTGACCACAAAGCTTCTGATTTTTTCTCCAGGGGGTCAGAAAACAGTTTACATTCTACTCTGGAAGATCTGAAGGTTAAAATCAACATGGAAAATCTGACCCCAGAGCAACTGGATAGACTCAGACAAGTATTAGGCAAATGGAACAGTGTATTTTCGAAGGGGCCCACAGACTTGGGAAAGACTGACCTCATCAAGCATAAGATAGTACTCAACGATGATAGACCTTTCAAACAACCATATGGAAGAAGATCCCTGGAGATGTATGAGGAGGTGCGTCAGCATATTAAGGAAATGCTAGATGCTGGTGCAATCAGGGAATCTGATAGTCCTTACTCCTCTAATGTTGCATTGGTTTGGAAAACGAGATAACAGCCTGCGTTTCTGCATTGACTACAGGACCCTCAATGCAAAGGCCCAGAAGGATGCCTACATACTACCGCGGTTTGATGATACCGTCAATATATTGTGAGGGGCCAAGTTCTTCTCCAAGCTGGACCTAAGATCAGGATATTGGCAAGTTGAGATGGATGAAGAACACAAGCAATATACAGCCTTCTTGGTAGATCCACTTGGCTTTTATGAGGTGAACCGCATGAGTTTTGGTTTGTGCAACTCTGGAGCTACATTTCAACGTCTTATGGAGAAATGCATGGGTGAAATGCACATCAAGGAGCACCTCATTTTCACAGATGATATCCTCATTTTCTCAAAGAAGTTCGACGAGTACATGGACCGTTTAGATGCAATGTTCAAATGCTTACAGCATGGTCTTAAGCTGAAACCCTCTAAATGTAAGTTGCTCATATCTTCAATCGTTTATCTGGGTCACGTTATATCTGAGGAGGGTATCAAGACTGACCTAGAGAAAACATCCGCTATTAAGACTTGGCGCAAGCCTAACAGCATTAAGGAGCTGCGTCAGTTTTTGGGGTTCGCAGGTTACTATCACCACATGTCGAGAATTTTTCGCAGATAGCACAACCATTAAACACTTTATAAGAGGGTCATGGAATGACCAAGGCATCTCGAAAGAATAAGTCCAAAAAGAAACAAGTAGCTCCTTGGACTTGGGGCGCTGCCCAAGAAACCACCTTTATGACCCCTATAGACAAGTTGACCTCTACCCTGATCATAGCATTTGCCAACAATGCTAAACCATCTATCGTGCATACTGATGCTCTGGTTTAGGCACAGTCCTATATCAAAAGCAAGATGGTATAAAAAGGGTCATTGCTTACGCGAGTCTTGGATTGTGACCCAGTGAACAGCGTTATCCAGCCCACAAGCTCAAGTTTTTGGCCTTTAAATAGGCCGTGACGGATAAATTCCATGACTATCTTGCAGGTTCCTCCTTCAAGGTGGTCATGGACAGCAACCCAATGACACACGTCCTTTCGTCGGCAAAGCTTGGCACTACAGGGCATAGATGGGTTGCAGCTCTAGCAAACAAAGATTTCTCCATCAGATATGAAGCTGGCAAAAATAACGTTGACGCCAACACCCTCTCGCGCTTATCACAAATGTTCCCCGATATGGTGGAATCCATTTGCCATGCAGCCACTGTCTCTGTTCCCTTGATTGATAGTGTTTTGGATGGTTCGGCACCTCATTTGGCCATTGAGGTGTTCTCATCTGAACATTGTAACAACATTAAGTGAGACAGGGAATAGTTGACCGATAAAACAATAGCAAAAGTTATTGATCTCAAGAGTAAGGGTTTTCAGCCCAGGAAGGAGTATCTCCGGAGAGAAAATTTGTCCGTGCAGAAATATCTCCATGAATGGAACCATCTTGATGTTGAAAACGGCATTCTCTACAAAACCACTTCTCTCGATGGTCAATCAATCAGATAGCTTGTGATCCCAGAGTCATGCCGGACCCTGGCAATGAAAGGTATCCATAACGATATGGGTCATCAGGGCAAGGAGAAAACACTTTGGTTAGATAGGCAAAGGTTTTATTAGCCTGGTCTGGAGAAGGACGTGAATCGCAAGATGGAGTCTTGCGAACGGTGTATACACAGAAAGACTCTGATTAGGGCAATGGCTGATGTAACAAGATAACCGAGTCGGGATTTCAGATTTACAACAGAACACTTTTGATGGTGATACAAATACAATGTTTATTGATGTATGATTTGAACGAGAAAGAATATTGATTAATACGTGCATGTGTAAGATCCAAATATTGGACAAATTAACATAATACGCACGAACCTAAAAATGCAACAAATATAAATACAAATGAATGACCTTACACAGTACATGGACAAAGGTGAACAAATCACAGCAATTTCACACGATGAAAATAATGGGTGTTTTACTCAATAGTAAAAATGATATATTCACTCAACTAGTGAAAAATGAGATATTGTTTTACTCAAATAGTAAAATGATGAATTGATTGGAGAGATATCATACAAAAATATCTTATACACTCTCAAAAACAATGGGTATAACAAAACCCCAAAATTACCGTATTTACTGCATGTTTTCGGACGGCAAAAAATAATTACTTTTTTTGTTGTCCGAATACATATTAAATTCTTTAATTAGGTGTCCAAAAACAAACAGGGGAAGACAAATTTGTGCCCCCCCGCCGTCCATAACAAAGTTACCATTAGCTCACATGACGATGTGCTGCCATGAAGTAAAACAAGTATTTTGTCTAACACCACGGAAAGGATAATGAATGAAAAACAGGCATTACTTGCCTATTTTGTCTATTTGATACATGTCCATCCACCAGAAAACGCAGCCATACATGTATCAGAGCCACGATTGTGTGCGTATTTTCCAAAATAACCACCATATTAGTAATCGTTCAATCCATTTTAACCCTTTACTAATCAGTGATCAATAAAATCTACCTTACAAACGCATGCAAGCTTTATGTCTGTGTAATTAAGATATTAATATAAACTAAATTAAAAAATTTGGAATTATAATTCTGAAGATATTTATGACAGAAACATTTTAGTATCGAGAGTAGAAATACCGGTACATGTATGAGGGCTAATCTTAGAGCACCAAGGATGAGAGGCTCCATATGGGGTGAGTGTTGTACACATGCCTAGGAAGGGTAAAAATAACAAGCAAGTTGCAATATACAAGTCGTTAATATGTTGGTATTCTTTTAAAATAAAGGTGATCTATTTGTTGTGGTTCTCTCTTCTTTTTGTTTCCCACCTAGCCGAGGGTAGCTTCAAAATGAGTAGAGCCTGCCGACTCAAAACAATTGACTGCTCAAAGATTGTTTTGATGCATGTTGGAGATTTCAGGGTGTCTAGGTGATAATTGTTCCTATGATAATTTGTGGAATTTCTTTGACTGGTGTGTTCAGAAATAAAGGGCAGCCATCTGGATTTCGTTAAAAGAGCACACGATGTACCGAACATGTGAACCCACAATCAATATTTATTGTCTACAAAGAGGTTTATTATCTGTAGAACAATAACTACATTTAAACCCGTGGTACATAATGCCTCGGGGATAAGGGGTTTGTTTTGTTGCACGATGCCAATGAATTTACTAATCCATACTGACTCTCTGAGGTATTGTTTAATGATATAAAGCAGGGGTCATGGTTTCTAATCAAAGCCATAACATAACTGTCACACCTGCGTGAAGTGGTTTCGTGTGTAATGATGTCTACACTGACAACCAATCTATGGAAGTTTGTGATCACATTAAATAATTGGCGACCAAAGGAAGCGAACTTTGTATCAGTTAAATTAACGGCAAACACACTGTGAATTTTACTTTAAAACGAAGCAGCAGATCTTCTTAGATTGTGTCTGAAAACATAAATTGTAGAAAAAATTATAGTGGAGCAACGTTTGAAAAATTAGAAGGCATTTAAATATTATATTTGCCCAAAAAAAACGGTGTCCGAAAGCAAACAATGTCCGAAAACATGCAGTAAATACGGTAGCCCATGGCTAAAAGATTACATACATGGAGTAACACAAAAACACTCTGTCAAAATCACACTTGACTACCAGTCACACCAGTCAATCAAGCAAGTATCATCATAGGTAGTCACCGACCACCATTCAAATCCTTGGTCAATAAAGCAATCAGCGCCCACCAATCCGGTCTGCAACGCCCAATAACCTGCTACTCGACCACTCAGCTCTACGGCTGCTGTGGTTAATTTCTATGGTTAGCTCTATAGCTGGTACCATGACAACGATCACCATGGATCACTCTAGTCAGTCTGGTCACTCTGGTCAGCTGAAAATACATCCAACACCGTGTACTACTGATGACATAGCATATAGGATAAAACGTAATGACGTTATATACGGTAAGTTATACGAATCACATTATGGGTACAATAGTACAAAACAATAAACGGGTTCAGAAGTGAACCCGTGTCCGATAAGATTCCTATGGTACTAAACTTTTCTTAATAAGATGCAACTTTATATTGTTAATGTAAATCTTTTACTAAGTCACAAACAAGAATAGAAAGTATTGCATTATACCACGCAAGCCAAAGCTACATAGAAAATGTACAAAAATAAACGTACTAGTACAATAGCTTTGATTGACCGGTGTGACTGGTAGTCAAGTGTGATTTTGACAGTGTTTTCGTGTTACTCCATGTATGTAATCTTTTAGCCATGGGCTACCGTATTTACTGCATGTCCCTAAGTAGACTGCTTACTGACAAAACGTTACGTAATGTGAATATATTACTTTACAGTGACGCATTTATACACAGACAATGTAGCCTACATCATCTGTGCGCTGGAAAAAATTCGGTTTTTCCTATCGAAACACCTCGCACATGCGGGATAGGATGAACCGAACTCACTGTTTCGAAATAATGTACAATATACAAAAATCACCCTCGGGTATCGTTGTACACAAAAAACGAAACCCGAGTACATGTATTTAATAAATAGAGAGATTCATACAATTCCAACAGCTGAATTAATCCCAATTCACACCACTTGCCCTATGGAGCTCGTCTGCATAGACTTTTTGTCACTGGAGTGGTCTAAGGGAGGGTTTGAGAGTATCCTGGTGATAACTGATCATTTCACCAGATATGCTCAGGCCGTTCCTTGCCAGAACCAAACAGATCAGACTACCGCTAGAGCCCTTTATGAGCACTTTTTTCGATATTACAGTTTTCCAGAAATTCTTCACAGTCATCAGGGACGTAATTTCGAGGGTAGGGTTATAAAGGAGCTATGCAAATTAGTGAACATACATAAGTCTCGCTCCTCCCCATTTCACCCACAGGGAAATGGTGCCTGCGAATGCTTCAATGGAACGCTCTTAAAAATGCTAGGGACATTGGAGGAAGAGCAAAAACAAGATTGGAAGTTGTACATTGCTCCAACTGTCCATGCATATAATGCTACTAAGCACGATTCTACTGGATTCTCACCCATTTTCTTATGTCGGGGTGGCACCCCCGACTTTTGGTACCTATCTGGGTACCGCACCAAACTGTGGTGAGGCTGCTTCAAAGCCTCACATGTACACGGGAAAACTGAAAGACCATATCCAATTCGCTTACACAGCCGTGGCAAGGGAGTCGAGCAATAGCCATGCTAAGAACAAGGTCCAGTATCATCAGGTCCGAGAGTCCAAACTTGAAGTAGGGGAAAGAGTCCTAGTGTGCAATGTTGGACTAAAGGGGAAACAAAAAGTAGCCGACAAGTGGACCAAGGATGTATATCAGGTGATATAGATCCCCTATTTAGATATGCCAGTGTACAAGGTGGGAATGATAGCAGGTCCAAAATCTGTACGCACATTGCATCGTAATATGCTTTTGCCCTTTGACTATCTTCCTTGCAATCCAGCCCCCATGAAATCGGTTCGGAAGAACCCTAGTGTACAAAAAGTAACCCCTTCAGAGTCGAGATCTCTTGAGTTCTGATTAAGACAGTGACAGTTATGTTATACCACACAGACAACCCGGTTGGGTCAGGAGGGAGACTGTTCGACCCTGTGAACACTCCACACGGACCGCCTCCAATAGTAGATCTCGATCTATTATCGATCCCCAGATTAGCCAGCCTCTTGAAAGTGTAACCTTTCAAAATAGTGGGTCTAGGCAATATAAAAGTAGTTTAAATGAACCAACAACTCATTTATCTAACCCTTCACGTGCCTCACAAGACAGCACTCAAATCGGATTCCCAAAGGTGTCTACCGAAAGGTCAGTTCAAAACCCGACCGTATTAGAGGGAGACCCAGAGCATCAGTCTGTGAGATTAGTCCAGAGCCCACCAGCACCACTGGTGTCACGGGAAGATGCAGGCCAGCAACCAGTAAGGCGTTCTACCAGAGACCAAAAACCACCTGACCGGCTAGGCCAGTGGGTGTATTCACAAACGATTTATACTATGTGTGAGTTACTGAGATTTATCGTATCTTTAGGGCATTATCTTTCTTTTTATTTAGTAGGTAGGAGTGATTCTGAATATCCCATTTATTGTCAATCTAACAAAAAAATGTAAATATATGGACACACTTTAACATCATTATGTAAGAAATTGTAGTTTCAATTTCAGTGGTCTTATATATTTAATTTTCTTTGTTGGGCAATTTAACTTATTAAGCTCTGTAGTTCCATTTATTTTTTTACTCGTCTTCCATGTTATGAACTAATATTACTGCGGAATGATGGATAAATGTGGGGATAGTGGTCTTCTGGGGAGAGTCGGGTGGGTTCAAATCCCACTGGGGCTGACCTACTAGGTCAGTCATGCTAGTACCATTCAAAAGGAAAAGAAAGGGAATACATAGTAATAGAAAACCGTTCTTGTATGGTTTTCATTTTAAAATGAAAGAGGATGAATTTGCATATTTTTTTATAGGTGCTTTTAAATCTTCATATACAATACTCCCTCGAGTTACCAAAAACATCGACCGCGTTATAAGCGAGGGCGCGAGTTATCGAGGGACCTATAATAAACAACAAAACTAATAAACGGATCGACGTAGGGGCAAAAAGGGGGTGGGGTGGGTTGGCATGTTACAGTGTTGAACACTCAATTAATAATCGTGCTAAGATTAACTGTGAATAAATATCTCTTCATAGCGGTGTACTTTGTTTACTTTTATCCTCACAGAGAAACATTAATTTCAGGATAACTTACAGTATATTGAGGAGATCATCAAAACATTACTCCACGTGGTTTCCGTTAGCTTAATACATTTACGACTTCACACATGGTGTATTACGTCACTAATTTTTGTGTTGAATTGGATACATTCTAATTTTATTGTTTGATCCAAAGTAGAAACTCTTTTCGAAAAAACAATGTCAATCGAACGATAGGTAGATTTGATTGCGGTAGAAGTAAAATGAAAAAAAAAATAAAGTCACAAGGGTTAACCATTACCAACATGAATTTAATGGGTCTACAAATTTAAAACAACGTCAATTAGAATACAATATAACTTGCAGTTTGTGACACGTTTGACAAATATCACTCACATTTCGAAAAAATTGGTTAATTTTTTTGTGTTACTCTTTGATTTCTCTGCCGCCGAGCAAAATCCCTCAGATTTCAGATTATCTCTCTGAGCTGGTATGGATAATTACATGTGGCTTCCTGATTCGCTGAGCGCATCTCTCCTGACAATGAATTTTGTTTAATTCCAAGTCGGCGCTGGAATCTCCAAAGCCATCCATGGCTTGCCCTAAAAAGAGATTCATTCTCCATACTTTCTGCCATTTTCTCTGCTTGGGCCTCGAGAATTGTTCCAGAGATGGGAACACCTTGTTCACGTTGCTGTGTGAACTATGCGTACACAGCATCATCTAATTCGGTATCGTTTGCAGTCCGTGCTCGTTTTCGTTTGATCCCATCATCTTAATCAACACCATGTAAGTAATCCTGAAGCTTCTGCTCATCCTTAAACCAACCTCTAAGTGTCAACTCAGCAATTTTTAATTCATTGCAAACATTGGATCTCGCTTCGCCATTATGAACCCTATCTATGATGCACAGCTTTTCAGTCACTGAGTACACCTTTCGCTTGCTTCCTTTGCTCTCCATGGTCACATTTACAAATGATTCGGATATATTACTGATATTATATACTTTAATGATGTTATGTAAATAAAAATGTAAAACCATTTTCAATTGGTCAAATAAAATGAATTTTGAGAACGGTAATGACCATAAGAACTTATGCTCCTATTGGCACACCTTTGAATTTTTTTTATTGTACTTCCCTTGCTTGATTTGATACAAAAGACATATTCAAAGTAATAAAACAACACAGGTCTCTTTTAATTGATTTTTTTAATGCAACAAAAAACTTCCCCAAGTTGTTGATCAAAACAAAGCCGGCATGTAATTAAGTTCTCACAGAAGTACTCAAGGGTTTCAATGTGATGGTCGATTGACTCTTTTCATGTTTTCATAGAAGAGAATATGTTGCGATTATAGCGTTTACATTGAAGCAAAATCAAAGGATTAGAACGTGAATTTCACATAGCAAGACATTTAATTGGTATTTATTTCATTCTCTGTTGCCACCTGTTAGCATTTACCAGAATTTTTTGTTGATCGCTGTTTCACCAGACTGTTTATTTACAGTGTATTGACAACTATTTCTCTCAAAACAAATTAACATAATATGTGATATCTTATTAGAACTTACAAATTTCACAATATGGATTCTATCTTTACGGGCATTAAATCACCATTTTTGATGATAAAACGAGCTATGTATCAAGGTTCAATTTACCAATTTGCTAATTCTTATCGTAATTTTTTTCACGTTCAACACATTTTAAAATACATTTTCTTTGGAAAAAAATATCGGGATCCACACCAGTCACCGTGCTATAAGCGGATTCACGAGTTATCGATGGAGTGGTGTATGTGAATAACTGTCATGTATTAACATTTTTATTTATTTCTCAAGGCACGATGTATAGTACTGATTGATTATTTGTTCCTGGAAATTTCTTTTTTTTTTTGTTTTGGCTGCAGGCACAAATTTGCTAAATGTCATGAGACGTTTACACTTAGGGAGGGAGTATGTGACCCAGGTGCGTGTTTGTGATGAGTGAGCATGTGAGTAAGTGACCGATCAGTGCATGAAGGGGACGATAACGTCGAGCACCATGCACTTAATGCCCTAGGCGCTCATCATATCGTCTCTGGACTAATGACACCTTTTTCATTGTGTCTACACCTATTGTGACAAATGCAATTTGTGCAATATTGTGGTATCTGGATGTTTAGGGTCTTTGTGTCTGTTCCCCCCCCCCCCGTTTTTCTTTAGTCTTGTGTCATTATATAAACCCCATGACCCGAGGGTGTTGTGTTCATTTCTTCTGTATAATGCCTGGCTCACACACACACATATATACATATACATATATATATATATATATATATATATATAATTTCTTGTGTCATGTCCACTTCTCCCTGTTGAGCTCTCACTTCTCCCAATTCTGACCAATTCGTACATAATACCTATTTTTCCCATACACGTGTGCTTTCATACACATAAAAGACTAGAAACATGGCTGTCAATTCAGATTTTAGTTAAATCTTACATCATGCTAAATTATCATTTTAAAGAAATTTCATATGTAGAAGGTAAGAATAAAACTTATTGTATGTTACTCCTCTATCCCATTTATAGTTGGACATCCAAACAGGAGATGAATGAAGATGTGTGCAACTTCTTGTTCGCATTACTGTAACTTGATTCCCCCTGCACTAGTATTAGTTCAATCCAATATCAACTTTCTCAACCAAGTGTAATGCCGAACTGCCACTGCAAAAGTCCATAGCAATCAATTATTTTCGTCTCGAAATTTTGTTATGACAATTAATGTGTAGATCACTCAAAACTCACAAACGAATAAACTTTGTTACCACCACATAATCATTAAAATAAAAATATAATTATTTTTAAAACTTATACCAGTACATGCGCTTACATGACCCTTGTGATCTGTACTATAGTTCATTAGAATGTGTTTTGGAAAGCTCTTGCTTGTGAGTCAGGAGCTTCTGCAATTATTGATGGTAATTTGTTCCAAGTACCTATTGTACGTGGGAAGAAGCTGAACTCGAAACAATGTATGTGTAATCCAATTCTTCCAAATGATGCCTACACAGCTGATATAGCCCATACCACAAGCCTGTACTGTACTTTACAGTAGACGTACATGACCTGTATGACTTGTACTAGACCAACAAGTAGGTATTTGCACTATTTTTCTTTTTCTGATATTACTGGTAGCGGAGACCAACACTGTTGGGCCGTATTCCATAATAAGTATTAATATTATTTATATATTCATAGTGAGGTAGTCTTCATAAGGTTTCCAGGCTTTATTCTTGCCTTGGAGTGACATAGTCCTACAATGTAAGACATAGCACATGATGTTTTTGTTTTAGTGCTATGTCTTACTACCCAAAGAACGGCCTTGTATAGTGTGTTCCTATGACGGTTGACATCGGAACAAGTAGTCAAAGTTTCAGGAATATCTCACACACTTAGCAGCCTATATCAACACTCTTCCACTAATTTATGTGTAACTAATATACTTACTGTGCTGTCTTTATCCTGGTGGAATCAAAATATGACACCAGCAAATGGACGCATTTTCATGTTCCATTGACATACATTTGAATTTGTTGCAATGCGACTGTAGTCGAGGTACGCCAAAGTATGTTCATGTGGGGTATATCTTTCTTGAACGAAACGAAACTTTGCTTACAGTTCCAATAGGCATAATAGATCTTTAGTTGTTTTGTTAAAGAATAATATTTCAACTTAACCCGATTTCGGCATTCCCAGCTTTCATTTCTTTCCAGCCAACTGAAATATAGGCCAACGAAACTAGAAAACAGGTCCATTTCTTTTGTGAGAATTTGAATTTATTAGAGAAAAGACATCAGGGTAAGTAAAGTCTGACAAAAACATAACTTCACTTTTTAGAAAAGCGTCGTTATTGGTTGCCAGTTGTGTGTGATATTTCTGAAAATTTGACTTTTCGTTACACTGTTAGTCGACATCAAAACATGCTACATAGCGCCGTTAGTTAGGCGGTAAGACCCATCACCCTCCGGAACAAAAATATCAGGTGATATGTCTAGTCCTACCATGTAAGACCCATCAGGGACGATGGGTCTTTCTGCCTGACTAACGGCGCTCTGTAGCATGATTTGATGTGTAACGAAAGTCAAATTTTCAGGAATATCACACACAACTGGCAACCAATAACAATGCCTTTCTACAAAGTAAAGTGATAATGTTTTTGTCAGACTTTACTTACTCTGATGTCTTTTCTCTAATAAATTCAAATTCTCACAAAAGAAATGGACCTGTTTTCAAGTGTCGTTGGCCTACATTTCAGTTGGCTGGAAAGCAATGAAAGCCGGGAATGCCGAAATCGGGTTAGGTTGAAATATTATTCTTTAACAAAATGAATAAAAAATATATTATGCCTATTGGAACTATAAGCAACGTTTCGTTTCGTTCAAGAAACATATCCTCCACATGAACCTACTGGATCATACTTGGGCATACCTCGACTACCGTCTCATTGCAACAAATTCAAATGTATGTCAACAGAACATGAAAATGCATCCCTTTCCTAGTGTCATATTTTGATTCCACCAGGATAAAGACAGCACAGGAAGTATATTAATTACACATAAATTAGTGGAAGAGTGTTGATATAGGCTGGCAAGTGTGTGAGATATTCCTGAAACTCTGACTACTCGTTCCGATGTCAACGACATCGGAACAGGCTATGTAAGGCTGTTATTTGGGTTGTAAGACGAAGCACTAAAACAAAAACATGTGCTACGCCTTACATGTAGGACTAGTGATATGTCTTACATTGTAGGACATGGGGTGATGGAGCTTTCCAAGCATGCATCAGCAATTTAAAAAAAAAGATCATTGATAGATGTATACTTAGGTGACTTGTTCTGACAGGGATTAATACAACAAAAGTAAGCGTTCTGAAGGATTTAATGCAATGGGTCAAAAGGAGAGGGATTTTACTTAACGTCAATCGGGGTATTATTGGATGAATATTAAATGGGATGCATTAATAAGACTTATCTGTTTAAGTTTTTTCTGCCAAATGGAATTAACGCTACCAAATAACCTCGATTACTATTTTGCAGCATCCATTTTGAACATACATGTATCACGTGATCATTCTGGGTCATGTAAAATAGAGGCTCAATACGGGGTAAAATTGGACACCTCCGGCTAATCTCGGACATTTATTTGTATTTTTAAAAAAATGTTTAAACCCTAACATACGTAATTTAATCAAGCACAAGAAATAAATTAAACAAGATAATGTAAATATTCAGTATTTTGGTTATAATTATCATGACTGTTACCGCCTGTATAAAAATTGCATAATGGGGTTTCAAATATGTTTAAATTAAATCTCTAACAAAAAGATTCACAGTTACTGCTGATGTCAACACTGCCAGAAAGGAGTACTGTTTTGTTTTCCACAAATCCAAGTGCAATAAAAGAAATCACATCATTTAAGCTTCAATATTTTTTTGTTTTACATTACTATCCCATGAATTATTAAGCTAGGGATTGTTATAAACATTTCATTACATCTTAATGTTTATTACACTCTTTATGTAAACGGTCTTGATGAAATGTGATGAGACAGCTGAAACTTTTTAAAATGAAATATTTAAATAATAATAATAATAAGAACAATAATAATAATAATAATATTAATAATAATAATAATAATAATAATAATAATAATAATAATAACAATAATAATAATAACAACAACAACAACAAACAAGTTGGTGAAAAGATTTTTTTTTTCGGTGGTGAGGTTTAAATCCAGGGTACTGACATATCTGATTCTTAATTAATTAATTAATCACAAATGTTATCAGCGCAGTTTTTCTTGGAATACCAACTGAATCATGTACAATATCCATTGAAGTAGTTTTTGTCTTCTTTACAAGTTTAATTTATTTGAAATATTAAGCAACTATTTGTACTTCATAACTTACTACATGTATTTCAAACGTCCGATAATACCCCCTTCGGGTGCACCCCTATATATTTGTCAACCAATCAAACTAAGTAAAATGATAGCATCAGAGTAAACATTCAGTCAAACATAACAAGAATTGGTCTATACAATGTCGGATTCATAAGCTGTGTCAGGCGTATTTTTTTTTTTTTTTCCCGGGAATGCATTAATACGGTTTTGGAATTAACTATTTGAATACCGGAAGTGCTGCAAAAGTCACTCGTTTTCGTAGAAAATAATTTTTTCACCTTTTTCAACCAAAGCATAGTCTTATTTCAAAATAATGGACGGGATGAGATCAGATGTTACATATGCTAATATATTTATAGGTTACTACTTTGCGTTAGATAGTTTTAATAACTTTTATTGCTTTGTCCGATAATACACGCTGGCCGATAATACCCCGACTTAGGTTACCATCCGCATACCAAGGTCAGGCGAAATAAAGTTATTAATTATAATTCAGCATCGATAATCAGAAGTGATGGGAGGCTGAAACAGCGTAAAACTTCAGTATGGAATACGGCCCGACAGAGCTGGTCTCCGCTAATAGTAATGTCAGAAAGAAAAAAGCGGAGACCTACTTGTTGGTCTAGACTTGTACTAAAGTTTCGTATCGTGCGCGTCGGGCACTGTCGTTGGTCTTGGTGCATTATTTAATCACAACGAGAAAGAAAACAAAAATGTGTAACCTGAATAAGGACTTTAGCATATCCAATTGGATGAAACAGGGTGGTTACTCCAGCCCCAACACCATACACTTGCCAGTTACTCATGATAAAATACTTTCTTTCGTTTCAACCTTTCAACCGGCCGGAACAACAGAAGAGGAAACCAAGGCTGTCGAAGGTAACGGATCAGAAAGGACCGGTACGGAAAAGATCCGGGCTAAAAAAGGCCCGGTCCAGAAAGGCCGGTAACGGGTCACAAAGGACCAGGACGGAAAATGACTGGGTTTAAAAGGACCGTTTAAAAGCTTGATTAATAATAATAATAATAAGAAGAAGATGCACATGCAGTTTTCCTTGTACGACAGCTTTTCTACAATACCCATTTCTATTCACTTCTTAGCCAGTGACATTTTGCATATTTTGCTAAAACATTGATTTAAAAAAAAATGAAGCAATGATCAGTGAAGATTAACACCAAGACTCAAATAAAGCACTGATAGCAAACAGCAGATCTTTACAGATTATACAGATTGCAGTATCGGTATCAGGAAAGAATAAGCGATCGCATTGTACTTTTCACACTTTCTTTACCTGTTGTCTGTCTCAGAAATATTTAATATGTTAGGAAACTTGGATAATCACAACTGAGTCGCGAATACAAGTCTCTGCATTCACAACTCTTTCACATGCCCCCATTCTCAACATCGCTTGATGTGTCATACGATTTTAACAGTTTTTGAAGGATTACTAAGAAGCTACTGACTGAACTACCCAAGGCGATTATCGGTAAATTTCAGGTATATGGTACTTGAGCCTCTTTCTGCACTTCACTCATAACATTTTATCCATCATCATTTTATTTTTTTTTCCACTGCATATATCTTTTAGAGGGCTTTCATTATTTTCCGTTTTCTGATATTTTCAGCGTCTTCTACATGAATAATGTATGTATCTTTCAAATTACTGTTCGTATTGAAACGTTATCACCTGTGACTTTATTTAAAGATGAAGATTTTGAAAATACTGATCTTGAATTACGTGGGCCTATTTGGTACCGGTCCATTGTGACCCTGATTCTTGTCGAATTGTCTAAAATAATAGATAGAAATTCAGAATTCGGACCCAGACTGGGGCTATTCGCAATCGCTAATACGGACTTGGGAAATAAACAAAAAGGTTGATTTAATGACCAAACCGCATTACACGGGGGCATGGACAACTAAATTATAATGCCTTTTGAGGCATTTGAAAATAAAATAATTATTCCTGAGTTTATATTGGTTCATTTAATGTTAATATTATATTACAATATTAAAAAAACGCTGTCAAATAGAGTAGCTAAGGTTCCATGCTGAATAATTTATAACTAGTTTTAAAACGAAGTTTGCTTTCACATGCATTTTTAGACAAATAAATGGAAGCTGATCAAAGTAAAATCATAGATGAAAATAGGTCGGAATCAAATGTCAAAAACTAACTCCACAAAGAATAAAGATCCCAACAGAGTTGAACTTGGAAGGCAACTTGGATTAAATTCAAAAGAATTAGCAAACAATAAAAAAAAAAAAAAATAAAAAAATAACAACCAAAGTAGTATAGTGGGGTACCGTAGCCTCACGTAGACCGTAATGTTAAAAACAGGTCCCGGCACTATAGCCTCAAGATTTATAGCCTCAAAATATCAGCCTGGTGCACTATAGCCTCAATGGGAATTTTGTATTAGCTCACGTTGGGCCTGTATAGCGTCAAGAGGAATGGAACAGGTAGGGTGACGTCATGGTACTGGTCATTGGCAACAATGTAGCAAGGTAGTACTGTGACGTCAGACCACCTGTGTCATTGCTATAGACAAACATGAATCAGGCGCGTTCGTGTTTCAGTAGAGTAAGGGTTTTATATATTCGTTTTTTTCCATCAATCTATCCTACGCAAATTATAAAATCGACTAAACAAATTTTTTAGGGAAGAGAGAATAAATATCTACACAAATTATAAAATCGAATAAAAAAAATTTTTAGGCAAGAAAGAATTAATATCTTTTCGAGGCATATGAAGTGGCCCTGAAAAGGGCCGTTGTTTGTTATGTTAACACCATTTCGTTAACATAGAGGGCATTGCATAGGTCTTCTTCTCTTTCTCAAACTTCGTCTAACCTCTGGTCCATAAATCATAACTCTCTTCAAACACCCTTGTCTTTCCACATAAATCCTTCGTTTCCAAAGGGCTGTATCAGTGATCTGGGTAATGGCCCATGATGATCTGACATACATGGGATAGTCAGGGTTGAACAGCATCGACGATAGGAGGGTAGACGATTCAACGTTGGTCCACATCTTTGTGACGAGAACAGGTGAAGGGAATGAAGTGAACCACGTTTATTTATAGTTGAAGACCGGATCGAAACGGATTAAAATTGTTCACCAATCCCAACACGCGTTACAAAATTCAGTCACTTCGCGGAGTTTGTCTTCCAATCTGAAGAGAGCTACCTGTGACATCACATTTCTTATATAGGTGCACTAACGTCTGTGCGCAGTGAATCGATGCGGCATTGTTTTGTGAAACATGACTGAACCTAAGAAGACAATGAATTGGGGTGCACCGGCTGTGGAGACGAGAAGTGATGGCATAGCAGAGGCTACCAAAGCTAACACAGCGCTACTTCCAGAAGAGGTTGATTTCAACTGGGATTTAGTAGATTTTTTCTCTTCTTCACAAGAATTTGTTCCGGTACCAGTACCTTCGCCACTTTCTCCTTCTTTACCACACGTCGACGATTTTAAACAAAGACAGAAAGAAGAATTGGAGAAATTTTTACAGCAGCAGAAAGAGGCAGAACAAGCATTTCTCCTTGAACAGCAACAGCGAGAAGAAGAGGCAAGAAGGAAACGACAGGAACAAGAAGCAGTAGAGAAGAAACAAAGGCTAGGAGAGAAGGAGAAAAGTGAAAGTCAAACGGTAACGGTACTCTTGGACATTTTGGCCGAGTTAAGAAGTCTGAAACAAATGTATCAGACTTCTTTATCACGACCAAGAGAAAAAGACCTTCCCGAGCCAAACAGCCTAACCCTGTTACTACACCAGAGATACCACCCCTAGTGATTTCTACTAAATCATTGACAGGAGCAAGTCCAGAAGTAGGCCTTGGCCGTGGCAAAGGCTTAAGGCAGCTAAAGCGGATTGCTTCTCGTTCCTGAGTTTGTTCTAAGGAAAAAAAAAAAACAAGCACCCAACGGTCCTTTTCAGGGCCACTCACTACTTTCTAAAAGAGAGACTATTCATTTTGCCAAAATCAATTAAAACTCAAAATCCCTTGTTTAACCCTATGATGTACGTGTTGTGAGTGTATGAGTGTAGGTCCTTATTATTCTAAACAATCAAAACCAAGAGACACTTACGTTTTTTCAGTCTGGTCTATTCTGGTACAAATTTTTTTACAATTCAATAACACAACATAACACAACACAACACTTTCAAAAGGTTCATAAACTTCTTCTGTGTCTTTTTCTTTCAATCTCTCTGTTTTTTCAATTTCTTCACTTTTACACTTTTTTCCTCTTCTTCCTCTTCTTCTTCCTCACATTTTTCTCGTCTTCTTTTCTTTTCTGTATTCTCTTTCTGAACGTGACGGGGTTCTTCCTTTGCCTAGGACACCTCTTTTTCTTCTTCCTCATCCTGCTCCTGTTGTTTCTTAGGACACTCTGAAGACCAATGTCCTTTCTCTTTACAACCATAACAGGTATCTTGACTTTTGTCTCTTCTGGCACTGGTCTTGCTTTCATGACGATCTGGACATTCTGTAGCCCAATGCCCTTTGTTCTGGCAGATATAGCAAGTATCTTGACTTTTATCTCGAAAGGAGGGAGAGTAGTCCGTCGGCTTGTCTGAAGAAAACTTTCGTATGACACCTCGCAAAGCTCTAATCAGAAGTTCGATCTGTGTGGGTTCTTCCATCCTGCTGATCGGTTTGAGAGTGAAATGAATACTGAAAGGGAAGTCACCAGCCCTTTATATATGCACTGGTCTGACATGGATATATAGGGGTCCATAACGTTTCAAATGTAGTCATTTGACTTTTTGCAATCAAGATGAAACGATCGCATCATTTCGTAAAGAAAGGAGAAGAAAGTAAGAGGCAGAAACGTGATTTATCGCCTCGCACAGTAGCTGAAGTCTTGGCTCAAATTCATGCCAGCGATTTTGAAGATGAGATGAGTGAACCAGAATCTAAGCCCAGAGAGTCTACACCTAGCCAAAGTCCATTACCATCAGTAAACCCTGAAAAGTACTACCACATTCGAGAGACGGACAAACGCTCCTCCAGAAAATTTAGAACTACGGCCTACACGTACGCTGTGAAGTTTAAAGATTTCAAGTCCGACGTACCGTTGGAAAAAGCAGAAGGGTTCATCACTGATGTGTGGGATTCTTTGTTAACTACACTGAAACGGCAATGTCAAGCCAAAGAAGACGATCGCTTGAGACTTTCCATTCATCACGACAATTTGAAGTCTCCCGTTTGGATCGAGTTTAGCAGCCCAGCAGAATTGACACCTTCCAAAGTCATGGACAAGATTCAACGTGTACAACAATCCAATGACAAGTTTCACATCACCGACGGAAAAGCGACACTGTTCATGACCCACGTGTCTCTTCCCCAAGGGACCAGATGCAAAAAGGCGATCTTGGTAGACAATCTTCGCAGCATCAGCGTAGCCTCGTTCAAATTAAAAACCCTCAAGACCAGATGTGTTTAGCCCGTGCCATCGTGGTGGGACGAACGTATGCCGACAAGAACGACACGGCAGAATGGAAAAGAGCCTGGAAAACTATTCGACAATCGGACCGAGCCAAACAACGAAGAGAAGCAGAACTCCTGTTAAAGCAAGCGGGGATATCCAAAGACACACCCTGTGGCATTCCTGAAATGCAAAAGTTGCAAGACGTCTGGCTCCACGCTACACCTTGAAAGTGCACCCTCAAAAAGTGCGCGGACCGCAGTTATTCCGAGGCAAAAATTTCAAAGACGGAAAATACATTCACGTCTATCATCACGAAAAACATTTCCATGCCATTACCAGTATCACTGGATTCCTGTCATACAGTTATTACTGTGAGAAATGTGACTATGGCTATAACAATCGAGAGCAACATAAGCATTGCGGATCGAAATGTGAGGGATGTTTAGCCTCTAAACCCTGTCTGGACGAAGGACAAGAACGAATGCATTGCCCAACTTGTCGGCGCACGTTTGTCAGTCCAACTTGTTACCAACAAATCTAAAGACGCAAGGTTCACAGCAGAATGTGCCTATCAACTCCTGAGATTGTGCCCTACTTGTGGACAAGGCATACGTACCAATAATGCCAAGGCGCACGTCTGTTCAGGAAAGAAGCGATGTCACATTTGTCACCAAACCGTGGACTTGGAAAACAATGCTACATTCAAAAATACCAATCCAAATAGGAAAAAGATAATGACCAGAAGAAAGGGAATTTCATCTTTTTCAATTTCGAATGCATGCAAGAGACTGGCATTCACATTCCTAATTTCTGCGTGGCTCACCGAGCGTGCGAGAAGTGCATCCAAGAGTCTGTCTTTACTCATTGCCCTCACTGTAGCAAGATTCCTGGAGGACGTGAAAAAATCTTTCGGGGACCGAACACGCTAGCCGATTTCGCCCAATGGATCTTAAACCCTATTGACGAAACGTAGAGCCAAGAAGACATCGAACGTTACGGAGATTGTCATCGCTATGCTACGGGGATGGCTCACAATTTCGAGGGGATTACGATGGACAGTTTCTGTTGAGATACTATACGGAACAAAGTACCGAACGTCCTAAAGTGACTTTCAATGGAGCCAAAATCATTTCCATGCAAGTGGGTAATGTGCAGTTTAAAGATTCGATGAGTTACTTGGCCATGCCTTTGAGTCGCATGCCTAAAACGTTTGGAATGACAGAAATGGTCAAAGGCTATTTTCCTCACTTTTTCAACACCGAATCCAATCAACACACCGTTCTACCCCATTTGCCTGAGGCTCACTACTACGACCCCGACAACATGCGTACCGAACAACGAGAAGCTTTCTACGCTTGGTACCAGACTCACGTCTCGGACCCTTTCGACTTTCAGGAAGAAATGTTAAAATATTGTCGTTCCGACGGGGACATTTTACGGCGTTGCTGTGGAAAATTTCGAGAACTGTTCATGGAACACGGATTGATCGATCCTTTGAAAGAAGCTTGCACCATTGCCAAAGCGTGTTCCTTAGTGTATCGCCAACGATTTATGCCCCAAAACACCCTAGCTGTCATAAGTCCTCAAACAACCAATTTTGTCAAACGTCAATACTCGGTCAAAGCCCTACGCTGGTTACATTACTTGTGTGACAAGGAAGACAAATGGATCCAACATGCTCGCAACGGAGGAGGCGAAAAAGCCATCGGAAGGTATTCAGTAGATGGCTGCGACTTGGAAAACCCCAAGATCGTGTACGAGTTTAACGGGTGCTTATTTCACGGATCTCCTATCTGCTACCCTCAACGTGACACTAAAAATCAGTTTTTACAACGGACCATGGAAGACTTGTACCAGGCCACTTGTCAGCGACGCTTGAAGTTAGAAGAGCAAGGATACCAAGTGGTAGAAATGTGGGAACACGAGTACGATCACCGTTTGAAAACCGATCCCGATTTTAAGCGCATCGGGGAAAGTTACAAGCTGGTGGACCCTCTGAACCCACGGGACAGTTTGTACGGAGGACGGACGAATGCCACCTGTTTGATGCACCAAGCCGACGAGGAAAAAGGTGAGGAAATCAAATACTTGGACGTGTGTTCTCTGTATCCGTACGTGTGCAAATATTGTCACTTTCCTGCAGGTCACCCGCAATTGCTGACGGAACACATCGACCTGGACAACATTCGACAATACGAAGGATTGATCAAGTGTAAAGTCTTGCCTCCCCCGTACTTGTACCATCCTGTTTTACCACATCATTGCCAAGGAAAACTGATGTTTCCCTTGTGCCGTACTTGTGCCGAAACGTGCAACCAAGACCAACCTTGTCAGCACACTCAGGAAGAACGTGCCTTGACGGGAACGTGAGTCAACGTGGAACTGTTCAAAGCTCTGGACTTGGGATACCAACTGTTAGAAGTGTACGAAATTTACCACTTTCCCAAGACACAAAAATACCACATGGGCGACGAGACTCAGAAAGGCATTTTTGCAGACTACGTGAATGCCTTTTTGAAACTGAAACAAGAAGCTAGCGGCTATTCTTCCTGCTGTCACTCTCCCGAAGACCAAACAAAGTTCAAAGAGAAATACTGGGAGCAGGAAGGCTTCACTTTAGACCACGTGGAGAAAAATGAAGGAAGGCGATCGTTTGCCAAAGTGATGTTGAATTGTTTGTGGGGCAAAATGGCACAACGACCGTGTTTACCCAAAACGGAGTATCTGACAGAACCTTGCCGCTACTTTCAGATGATTCACGACAAAACCAATTACATGAAACATGTGGACGTCCTTCGTGAGGACTTGATCTTAGTCAATTACGAAGAAGAACTGGACTTTGTAGAAGCCGACGAATTTGGAAATGTCATCATTGCGGCTTACGTGACAGTCCATGCTAGTTTAAAACTGTACGAAGCTTTAGAACTATTAGGAGATTGTGTGGTGTATTTTGACACGGACAGTTGCATCTATATCGATCGCCTGGGTCAACCTCACCGTGTCATCGAAGGAGACCGTTTAGGAGCCTGGACGGACGAGCATCCCGACGACAAGATTCTAAGTTTTGCAAGTGGCGGTCCCAAAAATTACGGCTATGAATACCGGGACAATCAAGGAGAAGTGCACACAGAGTGTAAAGTGAAAGGATTGACTCTCAATTATCGCACTAGTCGAGTGGTGAACTTTTGCATATTGAAAGAAGACTTGCAGTCTGGAGAGGATGGAAATTTTAAAGTGACTACCAACGAACCGCACAAGATTGTACGTTTACCCACACACCAAATCGTCAGTCGACCCTTGGAAAAAGTTTAACAAATCGTGTACCAAAAACGAGATCGGCTTCCCAACCACTTCACTTTACCGTACGGTCACGCCGCCGATATTGGCCAGCATATAAAAAGGGACAACGTTCAAGGCCAATAGTTCATTGTGACTACCATTGCTAAGCGAGAAAGATGAATCCTTTCACACAGCAAGTATCCAGTAAGAGTAAACTCGAGTACGATGCTGTGCCTTGCGATGGCAGGGATGCCGTACGCTATGACCTTAGTGATTCAGCACCACATCATCATGGGAACTTTGCTATAACTACTACTACTCCTACCATACCTACCATGAAAAGTGATGTTGTGCGTGTCAAACCTGATTGATGCGATGCCACTCGTTATCGCACACCTTTTCACTTTACTGGTTTTCATGGTGGATGTCATCCTAATGAAGCCATGCGACTACCACCCTACGGATGTCATGTAAAACTGAGCAGGCTCCTGCATATTTCACCGTACTCTCATCGAAATGAACTGTGAAAGACGAATATTCGTTCCCTGTGCGTTTGCCAGAATACTGTGACTATGAAGGTCGGATCCAAACCTTCCGAGGAAAATGGCCAAAATATCTGGGAGGAACTACCCCCGAAGAATTAGCTAAAGCTGGATTTATCTACTTGGGCGAAGGGGATAAAGTTAAGTGCTTCAGTTGCGGTGTGTCGCCTCACGCGTGGGAGAAGAAAGATTGCGCTTACCTGGAACATGCTCGAATGTCTCCAGATTGTCACTACCTACCTTTAGAGGCACCTCGTCATGGAAATGGTCCTACGATGTCGTGCAAAAAGCTAGCTACGGAGTTAGGAGTCAAACGTTGGACAACCCCTAGACAAGTATTTAAACCCGATGTACAAAATAATCTTCAAACATTACCAAACGAATTGCAAGAGAATATCTACAAGGACATTTGGCAGGGACTTGGCAGAGCCAAATCTCAATTAGTGACTGTAGAACCTTTGTGTCGAGAAATTCACCAGAGGATATTGACCAAAGTCAACAAACAAGTCCGATTTCTCTGGATCAAGGGTGCTTTCGTCCTGCTATTTCTCTTTAGACCATTTACATTTGAAGATTTTATTGATATTCTTGACCGTTTCCTGGAATGGCAGTGGTCAGAAATTACTCACTACTTTCATTACTTTCGCTCTAGGAGAAGTGTTTGACTGACATGGTTATGGATACTTTACAAGAGAACATTCGTGGTTTGCCTGTGGAATTGAGAGAACGCATTTACCGTGAGATCGTCAAAATACAAGTGAAACGCAAAGAACCATTGCATCCGTTACATCACCGATGTTGGAACCACTGGTACCTAAATACTATAAGAAGATTGATTCTGATGAAAGTGTTCCAGTGGTCAGACATTGATGCATCGGGTGAAATTCCTAAATTTTTGGATGCCACTCATTCAACTTACAAGGTGATATTAGGACACTGAATTCCAAAAGACGAGTTAGAGGATTACAACCAATCTTTAGAAGAACAATTCTTTCTAGTTCAAGAGGAAACTTCTGTGCGACGTGTGATGTGTGAGTTAGTGACTAAACGTTTTTGGTGCGGTACTAAAATAAAATCGAAGCTATTCAAAAAGTACACTTATTACCTTACACCAAAGAGGGTATAAAAACGGACTACCATGCCACGACCTTTATCATTCGTGATACAACAGATTCCATGGAAGGAAATCAATGATACTATTCAAACAGTGGAGGATTACCAACACCTATTACGAGAACTGTGTCTATTGAATTGGGGTCGACGTGTAGTGTGTGCCTTAGTGACTTGCTTTCTGGGATTTCGTTTATCAGCTGATTCCTTGTGGACTCTTTACGAACAGTACCTACCACTCCAAAAAGCATGAAAGTGGTCCCTTTAAATGTACACGAGAGACTCATTCTGCTCAAAGCTTTGCGCTTTCATCTTGATACTTCTCAACCTCTACGGGAAAACAAGATTCGTCAACTTTTAGGCACTGAAGATGTGTACGACGACGTGTGTGTAGCTTGTGACTTACACCCTCACTGGAAAGATGTACGTGACTGGAAAAGTTGGGGGTTTGAGGCATGGACAAAAGAAGTGGCACACTATGCCAAAGATTTGTAATCCTAAAAAATTAAAACGTTCCGTGAAAAAGTAACTTTTAAACCAGTGTTAGTGACAGTGCCAGAAGAAGAAGAAGAAGAAGAAGTCGTGACCGAGGAAAACCACTCTCTTCAGGACAGAACCGTGATCGACATCCCTGAAAGGCCATTCCGGGAGGACTCTTGTGTAGTTGTGCCAAGGAGTGTAGAGACTCTCAGAACATTATACAGTACCCCTACGATTTCACGTCTTGATCATCACAAATGTTGTACAGAGACTTATTTATATTCCACTTTGATCGTTTTGATGTGCCTTTTATTCATGTACTTAACCATTTGGCTTTTATGTATTTTTGTCTTTCGTGTTAATCACATTTAAAGATGACAATAAACGTGTCCTGAACAAAGTATAAAAACTCTTGTCTTGTCTGTCTTCGTGTCACAAGTGACATTCCTTTCACTACTACTACTATGACTACCTCTACTGTCTCTGCTCCCTCTTCCTCCACTGTCAAAGTCATTGACGAACACGTAGATCGGACTAGTTGGGAGGCCTTGTATCTTCGCCATCCCTTTAACATGCTCATTGCCGGACCTAGCGGTTCAGGCAAAACCGAATTTGTCAAACGTTTGGTCGAACATAAACATCATTTGATCGATCGTCCCCCTCAACGCATCGTGTGGTGTTACAAAGAGTGGCAATCGGCGTACAGCCTTCTGCGAGAAAGTCAAGGCGATTCCATCATCTTTGTGGAAGGCATTCCTGGCGGGACGACGGGATCGTGTCTGACCCTAGTCAAACTCATTTGGTTATTTTTGACGACATGTTAGGAGAAGACGAAGAAGAAATTAAACTCTGGTTTACACACAAAGGGCATCATCGTAATGCCAGTGTCATTTACATCACCCAAAATTTGTTTCAACAGAGTAAAGCCCATCGAACCATCAGTGTCAATGCTCATTACGTGGTGTTGTTTAAAAGCCCTAGAGATAAATCACAAGTACAAGTCTTAGCCAAACAGTTAGGAACACCTTGGCTGACAAATGCGCACGACGATGACACTCAAACCCCACACGCTTATTTACTTGTGGATTTAAAATCTACCACGCCCGATTATTTGTGATTTCGTACCTGCCCCCAAAATCAAAGTCTAAGAGAGAACGGATGTGTTACAGAGTTTACTGGATTTGTCCAAGAAAGAACTGTCCCGATTTAGTCCGTTGCGAACTCCTCCACGACGTGTGTTGCCTGTCATCAAGTTGATACGACGTAAAGACAATCAGTGGCAACGCATTCCAGTATAAAAAAAGACCCGAGGAAAACAAAACGGATCAGTGTTTTTGTGCTGCTGCACACCCAAAGATGTCCCCCTCCAAGAAGTATACACCGTTACCACCGTTACCATCGTCGTTCTTCTTCTTCGGTCCAAAAAGGAAAAGGAAAACGAAAAAGACAGTCACGTCATCCTATAAAGCGTTTAGTCAAACATCGGCGTCACTCTGAAAAGACACACTAGTTCAAAGCAAAGTAGAAGCCACCAAAAGGGAGGTTTCTTTGGCCCTTTCCTTGAATTCGATAAGATAGCCGATAAGTTAGTCACAAGGATAAAGGACAGACTAAAAAAAAATAAGATAAAAAGACGCATGTGAAACCATGGACTTTAGTGTATGTTGTGGACCAAAAGATGTCCCCTCATCGTCGTTCTCCTCTCCAGAAAGGAAAAAGAAAAAGACAGTCTCGTCATGCGAAAAAACGCTTAGCCAAACATCGACGTCACCCCCAGAAAAGACACACTCGTCCAAAGAAAAAGAGGAGCCGCCAAAGAGGAGGATTCTTTGGCGATTTTGGAAAACACATCGTCACCTTTATGACGAAGCGATAGTCCCCCAAAAAAGGATAAAAGACCGTGTGACAAGTCATCGACGTTAGTGTATTTTTGGTGTGTGTCCCGGAATCAACAAACAAAGATGTCACCCAAAAAAAGACATCCTTCTTCTATTCCCAAAGGAAAGAAAAGGAAAGGACTGCCTCCTCGTTTAGTCAAACATTGGGACATGTTGTCTGTCCTGTCCAAAGTTCCTCCACCCATGCGAAAACAACTCATTGAAACTGCCTCCAAAGATGTCATCGATATGGTTAGCGAATGTTGTCTGAACGTCTTGAAAGGCACAATACCTTTGACTAAACAGCAGAAAAATTGCTTAGCCAAACTACGACACGTTCTTCGCCAAATGGTCCAAAAGAAAATACCCATTCGTCAAAAGAAAAAGATGTTGGTGCAACGCGGAGGATTTTTACCCCTGTTAGGACTTATTACCAATGTAGGGAAGCCTATACTGAGTGCCATGGGACATATTATACCTGCCATAATTCCAAGATAAAAGACCAAGAAGATAAAAGGGACCTCAGAAATCAAACGATCTCAGACGTAATCCTTGAGATCTGATTGAAGGACGAAAACTAGCTTTAGTCCCATACCAACGATGGATGGAATACCATCGTTGGCAAGAACAACGAACCCCACATTTACCTCCCAATCCTCATTTGACCGAGATGTCACAGTTACAACACGAATTGCAATCGTTGATGGATCGCAGCGATTTGTCAGAAACGGAAAAATCGCAACGGTACGGTCAGTTGTTGCAACAACTGAAACTCTTTCACCAAAAAGCTTTAGACGAAACAGCTCAACCCAATCTGAAAGATTTTAAGGCCTTGATGAAAAGTTCACCACCACTACCACTACCACTAAAAGTGGTCAAGACAGATGCAGCCCCACGGTTGCCTGAGGAAGAAGAGGCAAGATAAGTCTTTCAAACATCGTCAGCAGTTCCCATCCCTAGTAAGATTGCAGCGTCCTTGTTGACCCCTTCCCCTACACCGCAACGAGAAGAACTTAAAGGTGGGGTTAAAAAGATGATGTCCACTCCTCCTTCGACAGAAGTGAAAAGAAAGAAGGGAAAGCAGAAGTAAAAAAAGAAAAGAAGACCAAAGCCATTCCATTACCACCACCACCACCACCACTACCTTCCACTTCTACACCCGTGGCACATCGGACACTTAAAACCGTTTCTAAACCACCCCCTCGTCCCATTCAGAGTAGCATCAATGAAGATTGGATCACTTATTAAAACATGGAGAAGGTGTTAGCCAGCATTTACTACGATCCATCCCATCCTGCAGGTTACGGAGGAGTTCAGAAATTGTATCGTGCTGCCAAAACTCGACTGAAAAGTATCCGTTTACCTCAGGTGCAACGCTGGTTACAAGAACAAACCACGTACACCTTACACAAACCCATTCGACGAAAATTTTCCAGAAGTCGCACCCAAGTGGAGGGTATCGATCACCAATGGCAAGCCGATTTAGCCGATGTCTCTAATTTAGCCACCTACAATCGTGGCTACAAATATTTGTTTTGTGTCATCGACGTCTTTTCCAAATTTGCTTGGGTCGTACCATTGACTTCCAAATCGAGCAGTGAGTTAGTGCGAGCCCTGCAACTGGTGTTGAAAGAAAGCGGGCGTCACCCTCTTCGATGGCAAACTGACAAAGGCACCGAATTTCTAAACTAAGCTTTCCAAAAAGAATTGAAGAAACGTGACATTCATTTTTTCACCGCCGAGAATCCCGAAACCAAAGCAAGCATCGTGGAACGTTTTCAACGGACCTTGAAAGAACGCATGTGGAAATACTTCACGCATCAACACACTCTCAAGTACATCGACGTCTTGCCACACCTCGTCCAATCGTACAACCAATCTTACCATCGGAGCATTGGGCGTGCCCCCCAAGAAGTGACTCCCGACAACGAAGTGACCGTCTTCGAAGCGTCTGTTTGGTACGTCCCCAACAGTGACTGTCCCCAAGAAAGGTGGAGTGTTGGCATCAGGAGATTGGGTACGCATTGGCAAAACCAAACGCACTTTTGACAAAGGTTACTTACCCAACTGGACCACCGAATTGTTTCGTGTCACCGAACGTGTGCGTGGTCGTCATCCTCCCGTCTATAAATTAGAAGACATGAACGGAGAAGTGTTAAAAGGAACGTTTTACTTGCCCGAGTTACAACGTGTGACCAAAAAAAAACACGACGTGTACGAGATCGAAATCACACTAGATCGAAGAACCCGAAAAGTAGGAAAGAAACGTGTCAAAGAAGTCAAAGTACGTTGAAAAGATATCCTCCCAGTTTTGACGCTTCGCAACTCATCGACCATAAAAAGAAGTGACCATCATGCCCATCAACACAGCCTCAGCTACTGCAGTGACCACTCCTTCCCCCAGTTCTCCTCTGCAAGATCTACAAAAGCAACCCTTTAGGGTGTGGTGTGGAGAACGTGTGCCTAAAACGCAAATCATCTTTTTCTGCCAAACCTTTGTGGTGTATTGTGTCATCGGTGCTGCCATTGCCAATTTGAGTTTGCCTCAAGGAGACAAACAATTGTGGACTATTTTACTTAGCAGCTGCATTGGTTACCTTCTTCCCAGTCCGTCTCTGAAATATTCCTCTAACGGAAACAACAACAACAAAGGGAGTCTTGCGTCCAACTTTAGTCACCAATCCAATCACAACAATCCTCTTTTAGACACTCCTCTGACTTCCAGTGACTCCTCGGACACTAGAACTGTGAAATTATGAACAACCAATTTTACTTAACGTTACCCAGTGACAGTTCCATGGAGGTGTTTCCCAATAACACTTTGTGCTGTTACACGGCCAGATTACCTCAAGCCATCCAATTGGATCACGAAGCCCACTGGGAAGTGGCTTTAGTGGAAATGATTCACCCTACAGAAATCAAAAACATTGTCGAAAATGAAAACGCTTTTACGGTAGAAGTTTATGACGAACAAGTGCAACAAGCCATGGATGAACGCGCTAGTGTAGCTGACTTTATGAAATCACAAGACCCCAAAACTAAACGAACCACTTATTTTTTTGAAAATTCCTGCGGGCTATTATTTTAGTGGTCAACATTTGGTGAACACCATTGCTGAGAGGTTCAATTTCATGTTTGGTAAAGCCTTGGAGAAGCCAGAAGAAGTGTCACGATCGAGTACCACAAAATAGCTCGTCGCCTAATGATGAAATTTTCAGAGGACAAAGTATTTGCCGTTACATTTTGTCCTGAATTGTATGACATTTTGGGTGGAGACCCCAAGTTGATCAAGATGAGAAACGAAATACCAGCCATGACCGGTAACTTGGATTTTACGAAACATTTTCGATTCCTGGTAGAAATGAACCAAGGACTGAATTTGATTTTTGTGTACTCCGATGTGGTGGAGTACAACGTAGTGGGACACACCTCCGTACCGTTACTGCGTGTCATTCCTTTCAAAGTAGATTTTGCCACGAACGCTGACGAGGAAGATGGAAACACCTATCACGTTCACCGCGAATTTGTACATCCTCACTATTTGCCCGTCAGTAAGTCTTATTTCGACACTGTCAACATTACTATAAAAGGAGATCTGGGACAAAATATTCCATTCACCAAAGGGAAAGTCACAGTGAAACTCCATTTTCGAAAACGATTCCTTTAACTTTTGTCAGTCATGTATCCTGTGTACCAAGGAGTCGCTCGACAGCTAGGACATGGTTTAGGTGATATGCTCAAATCGGCCTTTCGTACAGCGGTTCCCGTTTTGAAACCGATGGTGACACGGGGATTGCACGCCTTGAAAGATGACGCAAGGTAAAGAATTTCTCCAAAATGTCATCATTGACAAACAAAACCCCAAAGAAGCTTTCTTGAGAGCAGGCAAGAATGTCTTGCTTCAAAGGGGCAAAGACCTTTTGGGTCGGCGAGAAACTCCTATAAATGCCCTGGGCAATGCCGAGTCAGGCATTCCTGCTTCCCTGACGCCATAGCAAGGACAAGGCAGAAATAGACGACGAAAACACCCCTTGAGAGGACTTCACACCCCTAGAGCTAGAAAGTCTAAGAAAAGAAAAACCGTCCAAGAGTTAGACGTTTTTGATTATTAAAAAAAGAAAATAATGCACCGAGAGTCTTGTGCTTGTTCCAAGTCGGAACTGGATCTGTTTGCCATGCCACCCAATATGATGACGATGCAAGAATCCCAATGGGTCGAATTTCATCCCGTCTCCTCTTTGACGGATTCCGCTCCCATCGAGTTTGAAATCAAAGGACAGCCGAAAGATTATCTCGATCTGAATAGCAGTTAATTGCACCTGAAACTGAAAGTGATCAAAACCGACAACACCAATCCGGGAGCCTATGACAGAGTAGTTCCCGTCAACAATTTCATGCATTCCTTGTTCAGTGAAGTGGATTTGTACTTGAATAACAAACTGGTCAGCAGCAATATGGATACTTACCCTTACCGAGCGTACCTAGAAAATCTCTTGATGTACGGAAAAGAGGCCAAGAAAACTCATCTGGATGCTTGCGTGGTATGGAAACCTGGCACCGCAGGTGAAGACACAGCCCTGACAGCCGATGACAATCCTCACAATGTGGGTTTTAACGACCGTCGAAGGAAGATCCTGCAAGGTCGTAATTTAGAACTGATGGATCGTTTGCATTTGGACATGTGGTTGCAAGACAAGTATTTGCTGAACGGAGTGGATATTCGCCTGAGACTCAACCGCAGCAGTGTCGCTTTCCATTTGATGGCTCATGCCAACGAGTATAAAACCATCATCCAAGAAGCCAGACTTTACGTGCGTCGTGTGGAAGTGTTACCTAAGCGAGAAACGACATCAGTCAAACGTTGAGCAGATCGACCACCAAGTATCCGATACGACGTGTAGAAGTGAAAACATTCACCATTGCTGCTGGAATCCGATCCAAAATCGAAGATCATCTGTTCCAAGGTCAGTTACCCAAACGTTTAATCGTTGGCATCGTCAGTAATGCAGCCCTCAACGGAGCCCACGATCAAAATCCTTTCCAGTTTAAGCACTACAGAGTGTCCAAGATCGAAGTCAGTCGCGATGACAAGACTTTGTGTACCAGACCCTTCGAACCTAACTTTGCCCAGAAGAATTACTTGAGATCGTACTTGTCCCTGTACGAAGCTACGGGGCAACTAGGAACCAACGCCAGTCACGGTATTTCGTACGAAGATTATGTCGGAGGTTACACTTTGTGGGCCTTTGATTTCACTCCAGACCAAGGCGGCGACGAGGGACATTTCCACCCTATAAAATCCGGTCAACTGCGTGTGGAACTTCAGTTTGCAGAAGCTCTCACTGAGACGGTCAACGTCATCCTGTATGCTGAATTCGATAATACCATAGAAATCAACAGTTTGAGAGAAGTCATTCTAGACTATTAGACACAATGGAAGACTCCTATCCCTCTTTAAACAGTAGAGAATCTTTGGACATGGAATGGAAGGATAGCGTGAAAGCAGAACCCTAAGACTGAGACAAAGAGGACGAGGTAGTAGTCAAGTCCAGATGGCCAGAACAAGAACAACATTTAGTGTCCTGTTTTGCTAATCACCTGGCGGATACAATTACGGAATTGAGTAAGAGAGATTGTTATGGATGTCAAAACGATCATCCCAGTCAAATTCAACACGATAAATGTCTGGGAATGAGTCAAGAAGAAAAATTGGACGAGTATCTGGACGAAGCTTAGAGTCTCATCTCAGAAGAAGCAGTGTTGCATGAGTGGTATAAAGGCTTGCGTGATCTTTCCTGCCCTCCACTGACTACTCTAGAGATCTATCGCATCGAAGCTCTCTTAGCCCAGAGTGCAAAGACAAGGCGAAGAAACGGCTACTTGACAGATCGTTTCAAACAAAAAGTCAGAATTGAATTGATGACTTATCATTACCTGTGAAAAAAAACAAAACAACACAACAAAAAATGGATACCTGGGAACTTTATTACCTTTTGAACAATAGTTCGTATACTGCTTCTTGGAATCCTGTCGTGTGCGCTAAAGATGAACTACCTCATCGCAAACCTCAAGACCATCAAGCTTATGTCATCAACACGGACGAAAGTCATCTCCCAGGAACTCACTGGGTTACCGTCTACTTCCCTCAAGAGAATTGTGTGGAATATTTTGATTCGTATGGATTACCCCCTTTGGAAGACGATATCATTGACTTTATGAGAAGAAATACCCAGACGACACGATACAATAATGTGAAATTACAAGGCACAGATTCCATGGTGTGTGGACAATATTGTGTGTATTTTCTTCATCAACGCAGTCTTGGATATCCTTTAGAACATTTAGTGACTTATTTTGATCGTCACTCTTCTAGAAACGATGAGAAGTAGATCGATGGTTTTGTGACCATTATGGTTATCTGTTGTTTTTAGCTAGGAAACGTAGTGTACATCAATGGCCTCATGACTTCCATCAATGGAAATCTCACATGATTTCACAACGTTGTCAACCTTGTCAAAAATAATTTGTTTGATGTCATTGTTACTTGTTACTTGTTGGTTGAATAAAAAATGTTGTTTTGAAAAAAATGTGTCTGTGGTTTGTTTTCAAAAAACACTGTGAATATATGCTCTTTGACTTCTTTCTATCCCTCACCATGACATGAGAGTAGGGATGTTTTCTATCGCGTCCGCGTTTGAACCATATAAAGCGGGTTGGTCTCCAGTCTGGTCATCCATGGTTGACTCGTCAACATATGAACATGCCTTCCAGACTAGCCCAGCTGAATGAAGCTTACGTCAGTTTACATCGTGTCAGGCTAAACCTGATACCAAAGCCTGAAGAGATAGAGAATGTCAGGATGTTATCCATAGCCCAAGACCTAACAGAAGAGGTCTTCAGAGAGGAAATTAAGAAAGAACAAGAAGAATGGACAGAGAAGTACAGACTTCAGAAGAAGCAGAGAGAAGAACAACAGCAGCAACAGCAGCAGCAGCAGCAAGAACCAGACAGAGGTTTTGTGGACTGCCGTGTGGACACCAAAGAATTCTCTTTCTCTTTCCGCAGAAGCAGACCGTATCGTATAGGAAAGCCTGCCGCCAGACGGGGACGCAATCTTAGACAGTGAAAAAAGATTGCCATCACTCCCGTTAACAAACAAACCCAGCCCTTTTCAGGGCTACCCCAATACTCTCGAAAAGAGATACTAATTCAATTTGCCAAAACTTTTAAAATTTTAAAAAATAAATAGAAGTGTGTCTATAAGCACTTCGTTTCTTTTGTCAGTAAAAAATCCACCCTTTGTTTTCTCTGTCTTGTCCAAATCGTGCATGTCTGTGTTTGTAAGTAAAAAAGTAAAAAGTCAACGTGAGTGCTTCTTTTAGGTCCGCGCGTTTGATGTGATGGTAATAGTGGTATTGTAAATTTGGGTGTTAGCGGATGTTTACCTTCACGTCCGTGCTTCAAGTATATAAAGCGACTTAATCGTCAGTCTAGCTACCCATCGTTGACTCGTCAACATTAAAAATGAATAGTAGACTTGCTAAGCTTTTAGAACTCCAAATGCACCTGGAATATGTCAGGCGCCTTTTAGATGAACTGGCTATGAAGGCGATAGCGGAGGAAGAAAGAATTAAAGAGGAGGAAAAGATGAAAAAGAAGAAAGAGAAGGAGGAAAGGATCCTCTTCATGAGACCTCAGTGTGAGGTGAAACCTGAGGTGAGGACGCCTCCACAACCAGTACGACCACCTCAACCACAACCACAGCCGCAGCCACAACTACTACCAGCACTACAACGACCGAGAGACGCTGTCCCTCAAATTGAAAATTGGGAGCATGATTTGGAGAGACAGCGGCAAAAGTGGGAGCCGCAGAGACCTCACCATCCCCGGGTCTGGCATAGGAGAAAACAAGTCTTCACTATCCCAGAGACTGAAAACTGGAATGTTGAGGCCACTCAAGCTCCCTCTGCACTCCCAACCACACGTGTCAATTGGGAGCAAGATTGGAGTCGCCGTTGTGTGTGTGGTGCCCGCCCTGGGAGGTGCCAGCATTAACCAGGCGCAGTTGGAGTTCAAATAAACCCCAGCCCTTCTCAGGGCTAACCATATCTCTAGAAAAGAGAGACTATTCAATTTGCCAATTGGTGTGAATGTAGAGTAGTGTGACTATAAACACTCCTTTACTGTTGTGTGTGTGTGTGTGTGTGTGTGTGTGTGTGTGTGTGTGTTTGCATGCGCATTCGTTGGTGAGGATAGTAGATATGTGTGTATGTTTTTTGCTTTCTGGTTCGTTGGTGAGAATAGTATATAGGTGTGTTCTATGCGTTCTCCTTCGTTGGTGAGGATAGTTTATGGGTGTGTGTTTTTCTTCTCATCCCGATTGTGTGGATAGTAAATAGGTGTGTGTTTTATGCTTTCTCGTTCATTGGTGAGAATAGTATATAGGTGTGTGTTTTATGCGTTCTCCTTCCTTGGTGAGGATAGT
The DNA here is from genome assembly GCA_016617855.1 of Megalonaias nervosa. Lineage (NCBI taxonomy): Eukaryota > Metazoa > Mollusca > Bivalvia > Unionida > Unionidae > Megalonaias > Megalonaias nervosa. Next base: position 44,742 of record JAECUM010024503.1, read on the forward strand.
ATAGGGGTGTGTGTTTTTCTTCTCATCCCGAATGTGTGGATAGTAGATAGGTGTGTTTTATGCTTTCTCGTTCGTTGGTGTGGATAGTATATGGGTGTGTATTTTATGCTTTCTCGTTCGTTGGTGAGGATAGTATATTTGTGTGTTTTATGCTTGCTCGTTCGTTAGTGAGGATAGTATATATGTGTGTTTTATGCTTGCTCGTTCGTTGGTGAGGATAGTATATCCTATGTGAAGTGAGTGTAAGGAATGTTTTCGTTCACGTCCGTGCTTGACGTATATAACGCGGAACGCTAGTCAGTCTGGCTACCCACGTTGACTAGTCAACAACTTCAAAAGAAGAAATTAATTTGTTTAATGAATTAAGGCATAGTTATTTCTGGATGATGGATGCAGCCTACGTGGTGGAAAGGCTTGAAAAAGAATGGAGCTATCCAGTCTCGAAAGACTTTGTGACCAGTCAAGTCAATAGCCTCAAGGTAGCCAGGGATCAGGTGGCCGGAATGATAGAAGAGGAGGTGGAAAAATTAAGAGGATTCATAAAGCCTAAGTATGTAAGAGTGGGGACATTAATGGAAGCCCTTGATCTTGTCATCAAAGTGAGGGGCTTCTTGTAAGATACGTTTAATTGCACAGAGTGGTCTTTTGTCAAGTGGGGCTTAGACCAGTTAAAGAAAGCCGAAGACAAGATGAAAAACGTGATGGAAGAAGAAGTGAAAAAGATTAAAGAGACCTGGACAAAAGAAAGAAAGGACAAAGAAAACATAAAGAGAAAAGAAGAGATTGAGAGACTGAACAGGAACTGGATGAAGGTACAGGAAAAGTTTAGAGCTCTGGGACATCCTGACTGGATTCCAGACGAAGAAAAGAAGAAGAAGAAAGGAAGTATTGAAAAAGTGAGAACGTGGTGGAATAAGTGGAGACAATAGAAGAAGACAAAGGCCCTTTTCACGGCCACTTCATATGCCTCGAAAAGATATTAATTCTTTCTTACCTAAAAAAAAATTAAAACCCTACTCTACTATTCACTGACACGAACGCGACTGATTCGTGTTTGTCTATAGCAATGACACAGGTGGCATGACGTCCCAGTACTACTTTGCTACATTGTTGCCAATGACCAGTACCGTGACGTCACCCTACCTGTTCTATTCCTCTTGGCGCTATACAGGATCAGCGTGTGCTAGTCGCTATACAAAAAAAATTCCCATTGGAGCCATAGTGCCCCAGGCTGATTTTTTGGGCCTATAAATTGGAGGGCCATAGTGCCCCAAGCTGATTTTCTTTCTTTGGCATGATGAGGGCTATAGTGCCCCACTACACTACTTACATAAAGCAAATTGTTGGTAAAATTAAATGTAATTTTAAAATTTTTAAAACTTACATGCCTCAGATCGTACTTATATTTAAAGTCTGATAAGTTTGCAATTTACGTTTTGTCCTGCATTTTTCAATTTTATGGACACTCAAGGTGAATCTATAATTGTGTGGTTTAGTCGTACCTAAGTGAAGGAATTAGTTTAAGAAGTTCATACCATTTCAGAATAACACCTTAACCCACTTTGAGTAGTAGTGCAAAACTCATAAATGCGAATGTTTACCTTTGATGATATAACTTTGACCAAACTTAATTGAGTCCTGCTTTTCAAATTACAGTATTTATATTAGTTAGTTCTTTATGGAAATATATACATAACTGATAGAAGAGGAAGTCATCACACGTTTTGGTGTGCCAAGACATATTAACACGGATCAAATCCAACAGGTCGAGTGTGAACTCTTTCGTGAAATGTATCTATTCCAAGGAATCGATAAAACTAGGACCAGTCCGTACCATGAACATGGTGACGGCATGGTGGAATGGATGAACCGAACGCTAAAGAGCAGGCAATCTGCTATCGTCGAAGAACGCCAAAAAGATTCGGATGAGCAACTTCCGTACCTAGCGATGGAATACCGCTCAGCAGTGCATGAAACCTCCGGTTTTATATCCAATCTCATGATGACGGGAAGGTAGTCTGACTTGCCGTTAGACGTTGTGTTTGGAAGACCACCAATCAACGTTACAGCATTTTGCATGAATAGGTTCAAATATCAGAAAGAAGACTAGAAATTTCCCAACGTTTCGCCAGGGACATCTTGAAGTTCAGCATGCGGCGACAGAAGCGGCATTATGATAGCAGGAACAGATGGAAGCGATTTCAAACAGGCGATCTTGAAAAAGTGGGATTTTGCCGAAATTACAGATGGTTGTATGGACCCTACTAAGTTCTAAACAGACTGAGTAACGTCAATTATAGATTTAAATGCGGCAGACACGGGAAGACTCTCGTAGTGCACGTGGATCACTTGAAAAAGTGTCAGGTGCATAATGAAGTCGTTGACGGAGCAAGGGGATTGGATTCTGAGAATTCGGAAGGTATTGCTAAAAATCAAGGGAACTACAATCTCGATGATACCAGTTTTGTTGCGCCTTACCACATCAACACCATGATGGAAATTCTCCCAGAGAACGACAACAACAATTGGGAGTTAAGAACAGCTGGCAACGAGCGATCTAAGAGACAGAGACAATTACGCATGAAGTTGGATGAATTCTATGTTGAACTTTTCTAATCCGAAATAGTGAATAAGTCTTATGATGGCTGGAAGGAAGTAATCTGAAATAATGACTGTCACTCCAGCTGAACATTGATTCTTCTGTGATTATTTAATATTGTGTTTTGCTGTAATTTAACCGTGCTTTTTGTGTATTCGTATATGCGTGGAAGCATATAGTTGTGGAGGCGTGGGTTGTGTAATAAGAAAACACATGGACAGTAATATTCGTTTCTTTAAAGTTTATGTTTTGATTTTAAATGTTAGCGGGCTTTGCTGCACCATCTAGAGTCTTAGTTTTTGGTAACGTGATTCCGCCTATTTGGTATATGTACGGGCCAGCTGTGGTTGCAATGGTAGCGTGAAGACGTCGCATTCAAGTGAAGCAGTATAACCACCCATGCGGAGCAAACACATTCGGCCGTAGTTCGCCGAACAGTAAAGGGCCAGACCGGAGAATCCGAAAAGGTTAGGGACTAGGTCTTTCGTCGAAGACAACAAGATGCTACAAGGCTAGTTCAAGAAGCAGGGAAATTTTGTTATCATGACCTGCAAGAATACAGATAGTAATGAAGATCTCACTTTTATCATTTCTCCCTATTCGTCTCTTTGTCGATCTTGAGTGACGACCCGCGACCACGACTCAGTCGACGAAGCAGACTACTACTCGGTGTGCGACCCAGAAGACGACTCAGTCGACGACTCAGTTTGCGATCCGGGAGAAGGTCCAGTCGACAATCTAGTTGGCGACCATCTTCGCTAGCCAAGGTTCCGATAACCCTATCTACACCTTGGCGGATCGAACAGCTATATCGGTGCTTTGTCCTAGCGACATCTATTTGATTTCATGTGTTGCCTCCCTTAGTATGTAATGATAACTAACCAACAGCGTGGTGCATTGTACATCGGCCGAAAACGGTGGTGGCAATTGACCTAGAAAGGATACTTTGTAAGTTTAACATGGAAAGTATGACTATGTACCAGAGGAAAGCCATTACATGTCTATTTGAGTGAAAGGTATTTGTGCAAACACGGACCGGCACTGGAAAGTGCTTATTTATCAGTCTATTCATGTTGTGTGCTCACCTTGTCTCGATCATGTACGAACAGTGTTCAAATTTGAACAACTTAATTTTGATTGGCTGCGGTGGCTTGCCGCCGCATCCAATGAAATTCACAGACCCGAACCTCAGAAATATCTGCTCGATATGCCAAGGTGTAGATAGGGTTATCGGAACCTTCTCTAGTGAAGATGTTCGGCGACTAGAAGCCAGGAATACGACGGTATCCCGCAGTGATAGAACTCTATCACACTCTGGAGTGCCAGTCCTCAGACAGATACAATCCGGTATCACTACCGTGTAAAGACTTATCATAAAGAACCAGAGGTAGCGAGACTCGGGGTAGTGTAGCCGAGTGAATTCCTCTCCAATATTTTTTTTCATAGCAACTACTGTTGATGGTCCTAGGTACAGGTTGTCTTATATTTTGTTGTCATAACAAATAGTTATATTTTGAGGACCAGTGGCTTGGGGTTTATCTAGGAGGATAAGAAGGGTATGAGCCCAGAGTACTGTTATAGAGTACATGAAATGTGGATATACACTATGTATAAATGCCGCCAAATTCAGTTCCAGTGTTATAATCAATGTATTACAAGCGAATTTATGACATGAGTGAACAATAATATTTTCTCTGATTGTATGTTTCGTTTTCTTCTTCAAATTATTGTTAGCTGGTATAGTATACAGGTTTTGAGTTTTCGAAAATATGAAGTATTGAAGCTTGCGGATGACATCCTTGATACTTGGACTAATAAATATTTTTAGTTATTAATTTCATACCGTACAATGCACACACGATGCTTTTATATGTTCCATTGTTTAGTTTTTTGTATGTCATTGTGTTTAGGATATCTCTTCTTATTTTACTTGCTACGAACACATACTGCTTCCTTTATCATGCTATTTACCTCGGTAATATTGAAAGAGTGCATGACTTGACGCAGGTTCCGAAACATCGCTAAGAGCGACGGCGGTATGTGCCTCCAAGCAAAAGCTATTTTTTGCAATATAATTTGAAGGTAATAATGTGTAAATATAAAGTGGTAATTTCTTTATATCATCTTTGTGGAAATTTGCTAAATGTACTGTTACTATACTTTATGTTTCTTGGAAGATTCTAATAAACTTTATTGGCTTTGTAGGTTTCGACAGAAGTATAGGGCATTGTGGTCTTCCTGTGGGCAGTCTGCTGAGCACCTTTGAAATAAGTCACATCACAATTATATTGTGATATATTTTTTTAAAAAATTATATTTATTTTTGTTTTGTTCCTTACTTTCTGTATATAGTTTTGGAACTTTTGGGCAAACTTTTGGACAGTAAATTTTTGTTTAAAGTATATTTAAGCATAAATCAATATTTATTTAATGAAATTTCCATGCTTTTCCTTCTTCCAAAATATATCAGTTCTATTCGTTTGCAACTAATGTTTATAAGCAAACGAGAGAGAGAGAGAGAGAGAGAGAGAGAGAGAGAGAGAGAGAGAGAGAGATAGCGTATGAATTTTGAAGCTGACACATCAAACTTGAGCAGAATGGTAATCATTCGCAACTCGGTCAGCTGATGTAAATGAGTAAACCCTGTCATTCAACTTAAGCGGTGTTGTCACGGTATGAAATTTCACGGCCGACATAATCAAACTTAAGCTGATTTGTTAATATTAGCATACCGACGATGTATTCTTATTTCCATATGGTAAACTTGCATCGGATGGTCCCACGTCGCTTTCTACAGAACCCGATTACGTAGAGTTCTCTGGCCGTGAATTTGACTAGATTAACATAATAGTTGACAGTGTTATTTAACTTTATTCGGTAAATTAACTCCTCGATCTAGTGGACACAGTTGGTTAAGACATAGATAATACCTCACTGCTAATATGAAATGTAACATTAAAGCATGACATACATAACTTGTTAAATCGGGGTCATGTATATTAGATCAAATTCGATTTTACATTAAACGAGGATTAATCGTTAGATGTTTCACAGGAAATATATTTGGCACATTCATGTGTATGCCGGTATTGATCTCCTCAAAGTATTCCTCCACAGAAATAATGTTGTGTTCCAACAGACATAACCTTTCTTTCTATTATGAAGATCAACTTTCTCCATTACTCTCTCCCGCATGTAAACGAGTCTTTGTCTCAATACGACTTCTGCTACAGTTACAGATTCGATTTTGCATATTGTAACCAATGTTACTGATTATCACATAGTAGGTATAGTTTTCCTATAGTATGTGCAGTTTCATATTTTTGACATTACCACACGTTAAAATATCACTTTATGTTATTCTGATTGGTTCAAATAAGCCCATGAAATTATTGCGCAGTATTCTCTTAATTGATTGGCTTCGATTGTGGGAAAACATTTTAACCCCACCTTCTGGATTTTTTTTGTTTTTGTTTTCAATGAACATTTTTGGGCGCCATTTTTCGAATCGACTCGCGAAAAGGAATTGGGGAAAATGGTTTCTTCTGCTTCAATATGGCTAATTTACCCCCACAGGGGTTTGTTATTTCATGTACAACATATCATAACATGAAAAATGGCTAAAACCGCTGGACAAAAACAACAACAACAACAAGTAAAACTATGGATATTGCTTGTGTGGGGTGGTGGTTTAGGGAGGCGGTATATCTGTAGCATGGAATCCACACTGTATGCAAGCATGGTTTAAATATTAACTTACAGAAGTAAATAAACTCACCTCTGTTCACAGAAGAATGTGGACATAAACCAGTCTTCAAATTGACAGAAGTTTATCCAACCACTGTATATTTACGTGGCAAATATGTGATGCAATTCTGAGTCAAAATGAAATTTTTTGGCATATTCTATAGTCTACTGTTCCAAATCAAACACTGCAAATATCCGGTCACAAATACATTACAGTAAATATGGGAATTTCTGCCCCCAGTAAACCTTTTTTTTCACATGAATATCGCAATATTAATTTAATGTTTAGTTATGAAAAAGTGACACTTTAATGTTATGTAAACATGGATCGTCAAATGTACGGGTAGTGCATCAAACAATGCGACGTCAGACACATAGAACATTCTATGTTGAAAAATGATTTTGTCTGTGTACAATGTTCTGTTTATTCGGAAGGACGCTTGCTCTTTGATTTATAGGTTGAAAGAAAAGTATAATCTACTTCTAATAAACGTCAATACGAGTTCAACTTTGGTTGGGACTATATTTTACGGACAACAAATGAAAGGTGCAACGTCTGTCAGAATGAACATAATTATTCGTTCTTCTTTCCATCTAAATAATTTTCACTGAAATAAACACTACGCGATAAAAAGAATCTCAGATAGGTAATAATTTAACATTAAATTTATGAAACTCGTTGAATAATGTGCAGCTTTCGCTCGCCAAGGCTCGCCAAAGCTGGACATTATTCAAATCGTTTCATAAATTCACTATTAAATCATTACCCATTTGAGATCCTCTATTTATCATCTTGAAGATAATTTTTGTTAGACGATATTATATTTTCATTTTTTTTATTATGTATTTACATAGATAATATTTGTACTGCCATCATGGAAGTTGTTATTGTTTTATGTATATATATATCGAAGGGACAGTATGCCTAATGGCAATACGTCTTCTCCCCCCCCCAATTCACACACACACAACCAGCCATAATCATACTAGCTACTACTGCTACCTTTAATGAATGAATGAATGAATGAATGAATGAATGAATAATAATGATACTGCTACTACTACTACTACTACTAATAATAATAATAAATGATTTACGTCTTATTCCCTACTCACTCCACCCCAACGCACACACACAGAGCCAGCCATAATTAATTAATTAATTAATTAATTAATTAATTAATAAATAAATAATAATAATAATAATAATTGATTTACGTCTTATTCTCCTACTCATCCCCCAATCCCAACACACACACACACACACACACACACACACACACACACACACAGAGCCATAAGCATACTAACTACTACTATTACCTTGAATTAATTAATTAATTATTACTGAATAATAATAATAATAATAATAATAATAATAATAATAATAATAATAATAATAATAATAATAAAAATAATAACAATAAATGATTTGCTTATTTATAATTATATAACTCTGGATATAACCAATATTCATATCAAGACATTGGTCAGGATTAATAACTTATTCTCAAAGTCTTTATTCGTTTTAATTATTGAACTACTGAAAGACAATGAGAGAGATTCACTATACCTGAAATGACCGTACATAGGATGAATGTAGTTCGTGCGGAATCATAAACAACATATAAAATAATCAAAGCAATAAACCATGTTTGAATGGAGACAAAAGACTGGAAATCACACCCACCACCAATGCATGAAAAATGTACATTTCACGTACAAAATAATGAAATTGATGGTCCGACTAACTTCGCAAACATTTGCAGGATTTTAGTTCATCCTTATGATGATTCCAGTTCATTTTGTTCAATAATCAAATGGGTTTAAAAAATCAAAACCTTTAAATAGGTAAAATCGTGATTCAAGCTTCTGCTGCACTAAAAAAATAAATAATATAACCTAACACACGATATGAAACAGGTTTTTTTTTTTTTAATAGGTCGAATAGACAAAATGTATTAAGTAAAATGTAGCTGGAATGTGCCATGTTTTGCCATAATAGTACCGGACTGCATGTGTACAAATAGATTAATGACATAAGTTGCGCGCGGTTATCTTTTATCTACGTATATTATACTGCCAAATATAACATTTATTTATTGATTTATTTATTTGTTTATTTTACCAACGTCAATTCACGTTCCAATGCCACGGTCACTGTTACTAAAATAGATATTTGCATACGCATTTCATTTCCAGGTGATTATTATTTTTACTAGCAGCTTTCATTCGTTCTCATGAAAATCATTGCAACATTTCTTATTGATTGTCAGTTTGATTTGATTTTCAACAAATGCTAGGTCCAGAGAGAAGTTTACCAACACTGCTAATTAATTTTTGCTCATCGATGCATTGAGATAATAATAATAATAATAATAATAATAATAATAATAATAATAAATTTTTTATCATAATATTGTGAATATAATAAATATTTATTCACAACTCCTTAATTTATTTGCTTTAATGATTAAACGAAAGGAAGATATTGACTGATATTCTTTTATTTCTCCATTTTCTGAAGATTTTAAGATAAATTAAAGAAATGCAATGGAATGTCGAAAATAGTGGGTTCGTTACTTATGAAGCCCCGTGAATGGCTTCTGATAGCAAACTAATAAATACATTAATACCAGTACTAGATAGATTACAATATGTTTCAGCCTTTGAAAATAGAATTACACAACAAAATTAGCATCCTACTCGCTTTGCAGTTCAACACAATTATTTCTTTCATTATGTCCTCTGTAAGTTCTCTAATCAATCGAATATATAATATCCTTTATGTTAATGAAATACTTGGTAGATAGTCTGATCACATTAATCCATGCCTTAAGTTCCAAACGTTCCGAGATGTCATTTAAACCACCAAGTAGATTAATCAGTATATCATCATCGATCTGATCACAGAAATCACGGTAAATCACTGGAGGCATATACGAAAAGCGCTTTCTGTTGTCTAAAAATTAAGGGACAGTTCATCGCAATGTGTAAAATACGGTCATCACTTATTTTGCCACATAAGGGACACAGTTCAGAATTTGCTAGCATTCCTCCAATATGAACTATTGTCCCATATTCCATTTTTCTTCTTGAGTCATTGTAAGCTACTTTCCTTAAATGGTGCATTTCTAGTCCCGGATTAATTTTTAAAAATCTACCGAATCACTCCGATGGATTTCTGATACTCATTTCACGTTTTCTCTCCTCGGGTACCTGTATTCTTGTCCCAATTAATTTTTTTTTCATGTTATTTTGTCTGGAAATGTTCCAGTGAAAATGGAGTCGTTGAGATAGTCTTCTAAATCATACTTTTTGAAAACAGTATTATATCATAGATGAAAGAATTGTAGCTATTTTGGGGGTCAAAAATCAAATTTCCAACAGCCCCGAGGAAATTTTTTTTTTAGTAGTTAAGTCTGCAGATATTCTACACATGCGACCTAAGAATATAAGTTTTTGCTTATCTATGCGAGCTTCCATTGAAATCATCCCCAGGCATGTTGCAGTAGATCCAATAGACGATCTTTAAGGGAAACCTTGTACTCTCCGGGAGAAATATTGTTGTATTTTCTCAATATTTCAATGCCCTGATATGACCAACTAAACCAGAGTTCAGAGCCATACAAAGCAGACGGCAATATAACTTTTCCCCAGACTTTCACAGAAAGTACAGGATTCATTCCATTTGCATTTAATCCAGCTGAACATTGTGAGTTTATTACACGTTTAGCTTAATCGCAAGAATAGTCTGTACGATCATTAATTTTCATTGACTGGGAAAAAGTAACTCTTGCATATTTCACTTTGTTTGCTTTAGGAATATCCAGTGATCCCAAAGTAATTCCATTTAATGAATACGCTTAATTTTTTTCTACTGAATATCATCCAAGTACTCTTGTTAAGGTGATATTTCAATTCCACTTCTGTGCATACTGATAACCTGTATTCACGAGTATCTGTAATCAGTTCAGCGTAGAGCTTAGTAGAGTAGTGTCGTCTGCCAAAAGCATGCCAGGTATGTTCATCTGATTCATTGTTATCCCGCAATTAGTCATTACTTGTTCGATCAATAGCAGTGCCGGATTACTAAATAGGCAGAGGGGGCACCGACCTATGGGCCCCACGCCTTTTAGGGGCCCCGCGACAACGGATCAAAATAATATTGAATTGATTTGATCTTGACGTATTAGGAGAAAATTTGCGAGGGGAGCCCAGAGATTTCGACTGACTTGGGGCCTCCACAGGGTTAATCCGGCACTGAGCGTTTTTGCACACCAGAAAAAGAAAAGGGGACATGCCTCTCCGCAACGGAAATGTGTTCGATATACATCCTCTACAAGCTACACAGGCACTTGACTGTGTGTAGGAATGGGCGATTATTTTCCATATTTTTGCATTAATTCCTAACTTCTTTTAGTAGTCCACGATGCCACAGTCTATCGGATGCCTTTTCATTATCCAGAAAAACAGCATATACATTAGAGTTATGATTAATATAGTGTATCAAACATTCTTGAAGGGTAAATGCAGCATGATAAGCTCCAGCCTCACAACAAAATACAAATGATAAGGAAAGTTTATTTTGTCTAAATAGTTTTAAATTCTGGTCAACTTTCTCAGACAAGATGTAAATGTTATACCACGATAATTCACAGGATCCTTTTTTCTTTACCATTTTGTTTGTATATCGATAGAATTATCGCACATCTATATACATTAAGCAAATACTCAGACTGGATGATGTAATTAAAAAGTGCAGTTAAATGTCTGATTAAATATTTTCCACCATACTTTAAATGCTCATTCGATACGCAATCAATGCCTGGTGATTTTTTTATTTTTAGAGACTTTATATGCTACAACACCTCTTCCTCTGTAATAGTATTACATTTTAAGTCATCAGTCTCTAGTTTACTTTCTTCGTACATATTCTTCATCTTGACACAATCGCTATATTCCTCATCTGTTGTACCACTTCAGAAAAATATAGTTTCCATAAACTGACACATTCATCCAAATTATATGATTCTACTCCTCGGAATACAATATCACCATAATCTGATTTATCCTTCCTATTTTCCCGTATGACTGCATAGAATTCGTCTATTCCCATTTCTGCACTCTTTCCTATCCCTTTAAACAAGCACCCTTTTCTCTAGCCTATGTTTCGTTCTGAAATTATCTTTTTGGACCCTGGTATTTTCTTTTGATGTTACAGTCTGTACTTCTAGCTTTTCCTCCTTTGATCAATTTTCCGCGCACTTTTCTCATTTCCTGATGTAATTTTTCAAGGTCACTTCTTCCAATATCGTTTCAAGTGCGACCTGAATTCAGACTTCGGAATATATCTGTCTGATGCAGTTATTACACTCTAAGTTATCAATTCATTATACTTCTCTATATCTTCTACCTTTTAACACTCATAGGTGAAATTCAAGAATGCACTAAGGTAAGATTCATACATGCTGATTTCTAATGGATTCGCCAAGTTCCATTTAATTCATGGATATACACGTGTCTTCATATTTTCTTTCAACATATCTTTTGCAATTGCAGTTGTAACAGGTAGGTGATCCGATATTGAGAAATCAATTCTCTCGTTTACTCTGAGACTTTTTACACCACCTCTGATTATTTCAGGTATTAGTATATAATCAAGTGTGGATGTCCGAGACATGTCTTTTGATCTATACGTGATCTAATGTTCATGAGGTTTTATCACTGACGTAGCAACTATGTAAAATATCTATCACGAACATCACAAACATTTTCACAAAACATGTCATATGCACCATCAGTTCTGGTTGTCGAGGGAAAGTAAGTTGCAATCAAAATTATAGGTTCAAACTCTCTCACTAAGACTTTCACCGCCATAATATTTGGCAAATCAGTTTGTAAGGTGCTTACTTTGCATAGTGGTGACCTATAAATACGGCAACCCCGTCTCTGTCTCTATAGCATTGTGTTATGCGTTCAGTAGAAAGCGATACTACTTTAAAAATCGTCATGTAATTTATCTAAATACGTTAGATTCTCTGTGCAAAGCCAATCTTCAGTAATAACAAATATATCTGTGTCTGGAAACAATTCAATTAATTTCTGCGTGCTAGACATTATACCACGTACGTTATATGTTGAAATGATGAGCATAGTTACAATTATGACGTAATTACCAGTCATACGACTATGTTCATTAATACTACATGTTATATTTCTCATGCGTTTCATTAGATGGGTAGCCCTCTCGTCACTTTCTGCTCGATATCCATTCCCTACATTCCAAAAGGACTCATTGTTCATCATCAGTTCAAAATCTTTGCCCAGTACATTTAGTCTATATATATATATATATATATA
>JAECUM010024504.1:0-12254 GCA_016617855.1 Megalonaias nervosa
TATAATGAAAGCGCTTGACAAAAACAGCCCGTTAAATCCTGACACGACACTATATTCCATGTAAAACATCGGCAAAGATACCAATCGACGTGTTTTGAGGAGAAATATTTTAACTTTTACAACATCAGTACACAACCCTAATGTTAAAAAATACTGACTAAATTCAATGAAACAGAGCAAATGAGAAAGAAAATAAAGACTAAAACAAAGACATGATTTAGAAAGAAAAAAACCCCACCAATATTTAGATGTAGAATTGCTCGATAAAATAAATAATAGATGAACAGAGAGAGAGAGAGAGAGAGAGAGAGAGAGAGAGAGAGAGAGAGAGAGAGAGAGGAAAAACACGTTTGGAAAATTATAGAACTAAATCGAAATGGTAGAATTTAAAACAGTTTCGTGGGTGGAGTGCCTATTCATCAATCATATAACAAAGTAACGTTTGATATTAAGATGAGCTGGATAGCAGAGTGGTTGCACACATGCTTCACACTTCTGCAGTTCCCGGCTTCTGTATCGGTTCCAGCATGCAAGAGGTCTGAGGTCGGTGATCTTTTATGGTTTCCTCCACGAACAAGGACCAAAGTAGTCCAATATATGAGCTATCAAAAGTGTTTAGTATTAGTTATATTGGATGATTTGTTTTTAACGGAACATTCAGTACTTCATCTGGACATATCAAGCAGAGAAATTAGGAACGATGTACATTTCCCAACGATATATATAAGCAGCCAATCCCGGGGCGGGTATCGAACCCGCTACACTTGGATTTAGAGCCGATAAAATGGCAGATAACTATGTTTTCCAAGGTCAAGCAGAGGCAACCAAACTTTATACAGAATTCATCTAAAAGTACAGAAGACTGTATATTATGTTATATATTTACATGCTGAAATTTGCATAAGGTCCACATTTTCACCTGTCCCAATTTACTTTTGCACTTCCTCAGGAGTTGGCGCAAATGTACCCGCCATGTAAATTTAGGTGTGTAAATCCATTGACGGGACTAAATTTTACACCTCATGCAAATTTATATAGGTGTGTATTTTATTTGAAGTTAATAAATTTACACGAATGCAACTTGAGGTTAGTGTGTAAATTTGTAGACATGACTAAATTTACTCGCCATGCATCAGTTGACCTGCCAACATTTATACTCCATGAAAATTTAAATAGATGTTTAAATCCATTCATATGACTAAATTTACATGAGTGTGCAATCCTATTCATGCGAATGGGTTATTAAATAATATATTTCTGTAAACCATAATATTGCACAAAACTACTGCTCTTATTATCATCGTCGTAATCGTCATCATCAGTATAATTCTTCTTTCTATTATTAATATTGTTACTTCTATTTTCAAAGACAAAACATAAGCATACATGTCTTCGGTTAACAAAGTACATTATAAACATATTTCTTTGTTTAAAACATACAAATGTATTGAAGATCCATTATCCTAAAGTGTACACTCGTAATTTGTATTGGAAATTTGTTAAACCAATCCGCCTGTCTGACACACACACACACACACACACACACACACACACACACACACACACACGCACAAGAAAAATGTGTTGGCGGTTGAATAAATATCAATAATAAATTTACACTTGGACACCCCGTCATTTACCTATTGCTATCGGATAATACATCTACCAATACTTTCTGAATAGATACAAATAATTTTGCACAATTACGAGGAAGAGTGTTACCTTGTGTCTTCCAAATAAACTTATCAAACTACTACATTAAAGAAATTAGTAGACCGTACCTAAAATAATATTTCACGGTAAAAAAGACCAAAATATAAAACAGGCGGTCATTTTTTGCCACTTCAGTTCATTTATAATTTATCCAAGTTAATTACAAAAATGGCGATTTCACGAATGTACAAACAGTTTGAGTGCAAATTTATCGCCTTTATTGAAAAGGGAGGCAGATGAATATAACAATGGAGATAAACCATATGATATGAAGTCTTAATTTGTATTTCCTGATATTTAAGATAATCATATTTATATAATGTTGAGATTCAACTAAACTTGATTTTTTCATGAGCTTAGTCTACATAATACATAACATCAGTTGCCTTTAGAGACATTGTTATCACGACTTTTCTAAAACAGACTATAAAACTGTCCTTGCTCCTCTTCTAAACTGCTGATGGAAATAGCAAAAACTGATGTATACATTTCCATAGCCAGATAGATAAATGGTAAATCTATTCAATGACATGCACGGCAAAGGCTTACAAATTGATATTGTTACCAAGAATTTTCTAAAACGGAATTTACATCTGAAAATATTTCTCATTCTTTGCCATGTGTTAAGTTTTTATGTTTACGCTTCCCAGTAAAACAAACAGATGCAGATTGTATTTCTACCATAGAGTCAATCACACATATGCCCATCCCTAAATTTTGAAACAGCACTTAATGTTTTAAATTTGCTGCCAAAGGAAAACACAATTGAAATGAATGAATTTCCATAAACATATCCAATACAGACCTGTGCTTTGAAACTATAACAAGGACTTTGAAGCCAACATAAACCTGAACATCATTGATGTACAGGCATTACTATTATTAGTGTCTACATCGATCTTTCAAATTCATCAATGTAAAACAATGGAGTGAATCAAGATCTGCTGGCACACTATATGATGGCAGTCCTACAATATAATATGTCAACATGGTATGTATTATGGGGGAATCCATGTCTTACAGCCATAACAATGATTTAGGAATCCGTGTCTTAGTGCCATGATAATGATGGGGGAATGTGCGTCTTACTGCCATAATAATGAAGAGGGATTTCTTGTCATAATGCCATAAACAGGACGGAATTATTCTTGTCTTACTGCCATATAAATTATGGGGAATCCATGTCTTACTGCCATAACAATAATAGAGGATCAATATGTTACTGCCATAACAATCAGTGCTATAATATAGTTAATTTCTGACTTAGCTGACCGGGGAACTGGAGGCCAGATTTTTTAAAAGCATCTCACATAAATGAAACTCCATACTTTCTTAGAGAGTGACAGATGTAAAGTGAAGTACTTTGCATTTCCTACCTGTACAATGGAGAGAATTTTGGCATACGTCTATGTTATTTCCATGTCCTGTGGCTGAACTTTCTTTGGCTATTGTTCATCATTTACGTATACACCCAAACATATGGCTACTCAGATGCTCAAAAATCAGCCTGAATTTGTCTAAATTACAGTATACGGAGCAGTTATTACAATAGAAAAATAAATCTTGCCAGACTAGATGTAACAAGAAATCGAGTTGGGATTTCGGATTTACAACAGAACACTTGATGGTGATACAAATGCAATGTTTATTGATGTATGATTTGAATGAGAAAGAATATTGATAATACCTGCGTGTATAAGATCCGAATATTGGACAAATTAACATAATCCGCACGAACCTAAAAATGCAACAAATATAAATACAAATGAATGATCTTACACAGTACAAGGACAAAGGTGAACAATTCACAGTAATTTCACACGATGAAAATAATTGGTGTTTTCATTCAATAGCAAAAATGATGTATTCACTCAACTAGTGAAATATCAGATTTGTTTTTACTGAAATAGTAAAATGATGAACTTATTGGACAGATATCGTACAAAAAAAATATCTGTATACTTCCAGAACAATGGGTATAACAAGAAAAAAAACCAAATTAGCCCACGGCTAAAAAACTACATGTATGGAGTAACACAAGACACTCCCGTCAATATCACACATGGCGACCAGTCACACAGGTCAATCAAGCAAGTATCATTATAGGGAGTCACCGACCACCATTCAATTCCTTGCTCAATCAAGCGATCAGCGCCCACCAATCCGGTCTGCAACGCCCAATCGGTTATTACTCGACCGGCAACACTGTTCACTCAACTCTACAGCTGTTATGGGCAACTTCTATGGTTAGCTCTTTAGCTGGTACCACGTCGACCACGATCAACATGGGTCACTCTGGTCAGCTGAAAATACATCTAACACCGTGTACTACTCATGACACGGCATATAAAATAAAATGTAATGACGTTATTTACAGTAAGTTATACAAATTACATTATCGGTACAGCATTACAAAACAATAAACGAGTTCAGAAGTGAACCTGTGTCCGATAAGATTCCCATGGTACTAAGCGTTTCTTAAGAAAATGCAACTTTATATTTCGAATATAAATCTCTTGCTAAGTCACAAATAACTATAGAAAATATTTCCGTTATACAACGCAAGCCAAAGCGACATAGAAAATGTACAAAAATAAACGTGGTGGTGCAATAGCTGTAACTTACAATATACAAAATAAATAATATACATAAGAAATTAATAAATTACATACCTCTGCAGCTGAAGATGTGCAAGTTCCTAAGTTTTATTGGTGTGGTCCCTCTCAGACTTGTCATCATAGAGGAGACCCCTAGTTCCAAAATTTAAAGGGTTTTTTAAAAAATTTTTTCTGTTTCATTAATATGTGTGTGCTGTTTGTATTAATTGTATAGAATTTCGTTTTTATGAATTTTTGTTTTAGGGTTTATACGCCATTTTTCCTATTCTGTTGTAAAATACTCCTCAACCCGGGCTGGTCTTGGAGTTTATTTATTGTAAGTTATTTTTGCCGTTGATCAGTATTGTCCATGTGTGCTATATGTGTGTGCTATTATGTATGTATGCTATATTGTGTTAATGTTTGGACTGGCATATAGTCAAATCTTTATAGTAGTTATTTAATTTATTCCAAATTCAGTTTAACTCGAGAAATTCAGTTGGACACATTTGACTTAACCTTATTTCTCGGTCTTGTAGAATCTTTATATTTTGGTGTATGCTGGATATTTGGAAAGATAGTTAAGAGAATATAGAATGTAATGGATAGGATGTGTTATGTTTGCGTGCAAGTGTTTCTGTTTTCGTAATGTTCTTGTTCGGCTCCCTTTGGCGATTGGGTGCGAGCCGTACTACTACAAGTGAGTCCCGTAGCTTTGGCTTCGCACCTTAGAATCCCCTGGGTAGCCTTTTCAATGTTTGTTTGTTTTGTTGGTTGCATAAAGTGTAACGATCCCACAGATATACTATTATAAACAAAGACTTAAATTCAAATCAGTTATCAAAATTTCTTCCTATCTTCATTAGTTTATTTATATAGTCAGTTAATTCTTTATAAATTACTTTATCATTAATTTTAGCAGTATATAAAAGTTGTTTATCATTTAGATTTATAATTTTATTTCTTAGTATCTGTCTTTCCTGTTTAGTCTTGGTACAAAATAGTATCATGTGGTTTTTTGAATCTATAAATTTTCCGCATAACCTACACTTAGATATAAAATATGTTAAGTGCCTTTTAAAGGCTAACTCTCCTGTTAACCATTTGTCGTGCAGGTACAGGAACAGCCTACTTTGTATCGCAGCCGGTCATATACCTGCCCAGTTTGTCCATATAGTCGTCCAGTCTAGCTGAGGGTGTTTGAATTCTATTGTTTATCACTTAAATGTTGCATTTAATAAAGTAACATAAGTATCATTGTTTAAATCCCACATTTTTTGGTTATCTCTATATATGTATAGTATATCTTTTATTCTCCTATATGTTCCTGGTGTTTCTAAGAGTTTACTGAATTTATTATTTTTGTATATTTCATTATTAAATCTACATAAATATCCGAAATTATAAATATGTATAGCTTCCCACGGATATTTTGGATTATTGTCTAATTGTTTAAATCATTTAAAATTAATGATTTTTGTTTTATGCTCAGGTTTGGCAGGGCTAAGCCACCTCTATCTTCAGGTCTGCATATGTGTTTTTCTTAAGATAATATATGGTATTATTCCAAATATAGCACACTATTTTTCTTTCAATCGTTCCTATCATTGCTTCAGTTGAGTGAACATAGTTTATTACATAATTCAATTGGCTGTATAAATAGGTTTTAGCCAACTGTGTTCGGCCTATGAGGTCTATGAGGTTTAATCCTGCATATTTGCAAGTTTCAATCTGTGAATCAATCTTTTTACTAACTCAGAGTAGTTTTTATGAGTAGAGATCGTCCTAAAAATAATCCCTAATGCTTTTATATGCTCTTTAATCAGATTTGGGGGAAGCCCATGGTGGTTTCCTCTCCAGTTGCCTATTAGTAAACTTTCCGTTTTATCGTGATTTATAGCGAAGCCCGAGACTGCCAAATTTTGTCAATTCGTCCTGTAGATGTTTATATGAGTATTCATCTCTGGTTAGGCATGTGCAGTCATCTGCATGTAATATAGTTTTGAATTCATAGTTCCGATTTGGTATTTGTATTACTTGAATATTAGTATTACTGTTAATATTTATGTTCAAGGATTATATAGCCATTACACATAATAGCATATATAGGGGGCATCCCTGCCTTACTGAGAGTTGTATTTACCTTCTTTTTTTCCGTTAAAGCCCCATTCACTGTTACTCTTGAAAATATTTTATTATACATCGCTTTTATTAAATTTATTAGATTACAACCTGAGATTTTGCTCTTTTGCAAATATTTATTTTATTTTACCGTATCATTTGGAAATTCACTTGACGCCTTATAATTCTTTTAGCAAAAGGAGTTAAAAATACTATTTGCTTCATAAGCGACCCCACGGCTAGAAAATTCACCGTAAATTATTCTTCGCCCATGATTTTTATCACCAAAATCGAGGCTGTGACAAATAAGCAAGCGTTTTGCCCAGACTGCGCCAGCCGATGATTACTGTTACATAATTTGTCAGGTTCGAACACAACTTACTAAAAGCCGATATATGGCCCAATTACTGCACACTGGCCAGTATAAAGTATAATGCCAACTCGAAAATGCCCGCCCCGTGTAAAATGAATAAGATGACATATGATGATTTTAAGCGTCCTGAACTCCATAGTTTATGTGTCTTTGCATGTGAATCGTTCCTAAAACTCTGAACACAACATCTGCAGCCCATACTCTGCAGTTGGTAGCCATTTCTCATACATATGTATAAGCTCCGCTGGTGTTTCTGTATATTATATGATAAAGTTATGTCTCTAATTAATTTATTCTTGACAGCAATCATGCACATAGTTGCTGCCTTCGGTGTCTCTGTCGTCATCTCCGTCTTTTCCTGTGTTTTCAATGAATATTGCCCTGCCTTATCTGGGTGTGTCCCTGTCTTCAAGGACGTTCATGATCACTCGCACCGGCGACTCGGTTAACGTCATCGAGTTGGGGTTCCGTTGCGGTTGGGGGAGTAGTATGATATCATACAATGACTTTTATCTTTCATTTTTTGATTCTTCGCCAAGTTTATGTCATTTTTTGCTGCAACATGATCCCTAACCAGATTAATGTATCAAGATACTGCTGAAAAGTCTGCGAAAACGTCTGTAGCATTTTATACGCCTCTTTAACTAATCCACATTTGACATTCAAGCTAAATAGTGATTTAATCCTTTTGTGACATTACAAACACACCATGGGTCTAGCATTTTAATTCCATCATTAGCCTCAGATGTGAATCCTTTCACAATAGTATATGTTTCAAAACTGTGTGGTTTCTAATGGCATTATATAATATCCCACTCTAATCATTTAACAGCGAATCCCTGTGTTGTCATCGTATATTGACCTGTCTGGGAGCTAACAGCACTGCAGCTATCAACTCAGGATGCAGGCTTGACAAGCGAAGAGTTCGTGTGAATTTACGTGTGCTACATGTGTGAAAAACATTATCATTGGGGAAATTACATAGAGCATCTAGAATGGATTTCAGACCTACTTACCAGAATTGGTCAACAGTTTGAATACCCCTTTATTATACTACTAGCTAGGCTCTTTCGCAACGTTAGCTATTCTATAATTCATTTTCAAACAATTTGATCTGGGTTAATTTGCATTTTTATATTAATTTCAATTTTATTTAACTTTAATTAAATTTCAATTTGCTTTTATCATATTGTGTTCCATTCTTAGCACATGGAAAGGTTCACATATACGCGGACAAACACATTTTTCTCTTCGTAGGAAAATAAAACAGTAACGGATAACACATACATTATGCGTATGTATGTGTGTGCTATAGACAAATATGTAGCATTGATTATGGCCACGTCAGCATAATACTGGCTATTAAAAATATCATAAAACATCTTATTTCCCTATATTATGATAGATTTTTAAACTGTTAATGTCTTGGAATACTTGCTAATGACCATTTAATTTCACCGAGGCATCTTGACATACTATTGTGGTTTTTTCTTTCTATTTTATAATCTTAGAGGTCTGTCGTACAGTTTTCAAACTTGCATTAGCTAGACTGAAGGCATGCCAGGGTAGGGTTGGTAATTGAGTGATACAGTTCCGATTGTTCTTTAGTAGTAAGTTATTGTATCTCAGTGGTATATTTATCTAACTTTGGCAGTGAATCTAAAGTCACCCATAATAGTTTAACATCATATTCAGAAGAGAAATTGATATCTTTGTCATAACAGGCGTTCTTGATTGTATTTTTATACCTAGAACAATGATCTCAAACATATCAGGTTTAGCTACCAATTTGATTTACTAAGAACCATTTGATCAGATTTATGAAGCCAGTTTCCATTTTAGAATTGATTAGATTAAAAAATTAAACTACAAGCAGCTAAATATTAAAGGTTTGCTGAACATACTCTGGCGTGTTCTTATCGGAACTCTTGTACAGACCAGATGAATCTATGAAATAAAATGCCATTGAACAATGAAATTAAAATTAAAACAATTAAAGTGGATGGGTCAATATTTTTTCCCTGACGAATATCGTTACTCTTTGATGGAAATAATGCCAACAACTAATATAATTACATTGTCGATTTCAAAGCCTATTATACAACTGGTGCTGATCCAGGTATGTCCACGGAGGTGGGAAGGGTTGGTGGCTTAAAGAGATACGCAAAACGTATGTGCGAAGGAACAACCTGATTTTTTTCCAGGGCATAATTTTAACCATCTGACTGTTTCGTGCTGGGGGAAAGGGGATCCGCCTCCTTCAAAGTCAATATGCAGCAGGCGTACAATGCAATAACTGAAAGTGTACTTGAGCATGTAGATGGCTTTAAAAGTCAATCCTTTCAATTCACAGATAAGAATCTCACCTCTGAATTCTGATGGAGAGAGATTATTTTTCGACAGGAAATTATTATAGATGTATAACTTGCCAGAGGATTTTCTGTAAATTGTAGTATTGAAGACGTTTGTACTTTGACAAAAGTTTCTCTATGGATATGTAATGCACAACATAAATGTGCCAACTTGTTACAAATGCAACATATTTACTTTTCTCAGTTTTGACTATTTCTTTTAAATTGTGTAGGACATTATGCAGCTGCCGAAATAAAGGAAAGGCGACAACTTTCGTGTTCCTTTCTGATGCTTATTTGAAAGATTGTGCAGGAATTTACTAAGGTTTTTCTTTTCATTGTCATTGTCTGGTATTTTTTCTTGATGAATATTTTTTTACGTGCCTTTGAATTATGAAGCATTTTTGCTTGTCATGCAATATGATAGTTGCCAATATGCTACATGTGGGTGCCGTTTATCCGTGGACCGGTGTTCGAATCTCTGTAGGGTACGAATTAAAATTATCGTACATGCATGACAATGCTGTTTATTATTATTTATAACAATTATTATGCTAGTATTATCAACCATTCTCATGTAGAATCCAGGGGGAGAGCGCTTTCCGTTCTGTTTCGTGTATATTTGTAATCCTCTATAACTTTTTTTTTCTACATTGATTTCTGTCTTAGGAGTCCGTACGTCTGTGCACATATGAGAACTAATTGCTAAGTCGACATGGACGTGTGTCTGTTTTGCACCCATGCCTATACAAGCGACACTGTAGCATTACGTTTTGGTAAGGTGTGCATTGCTGTGAGGTATACGGGTCGGTGCTCACAGGAAAGGCCAATGGGTGCAATTTACCCAAGGACCCGGGTTCGAATCTTCGTAGAGTACTTAATAAAATTATATATCTTGCACGCTAATACTACTTATTCGAATTTATACAAATTATGCTAGTAGTATTAAGCATTGTCTTATAAAATCCAAGGATAGCACATTCAGTTCTGCTTGATGGATATATAAGAGAAATGACTCCGGAATAATATGACAAACTCAACTTTTCGGCCAGTTCAGATTAGGCCAATATATGAGGATGTAATGCAATTTAATGTTACAACGTCCATATGTTTAAAATTGTGGTACTCTATAAGCAGAGAATGCACGTTATCATGGTTGGATATCATGGGGGTAATGGAAATTTAATAATTACATCATTGAACAAGACCTATATTTACTGATCAGCAAACATCTTGACTGACCAGCACCAAACCCAGTGAACACCTTACACGTCTACTGACACACGCTAAGTCTTAGCGATTAGTATCATTATGAAGTAACCCACACCCATTCTTTGCTGACCAACACTTACATATGCCGGGCAATACATAGTTACTCATAATGACCTGCACCAACCAATACCCGTACCTTCCTAACAATATACACTCCTACTGATCTATATTCTTGCAAAAATCTACTGACCAACAACACACATCTTCTCAGAGACACAGCTCTCACCGTCACCAGCATCCAATGGCAGACACCCATTCCTACTGACCAACATTCCCACCTACTGACGAACAATACATCGTCTGATAAAGTCCATATTTCTAACGACCTATATATTACCTCAATGTGCAATGGACTATAACAATTTTCAACACTCGGACATGTACTTATAAATTTGATAAAACATAAAGTATCGGTCACCATTACCATCCAACTTGCACGCTAACACATTAATGGGTGGATATAATAGTCATGGGAACGCAACTATTGACTATCATACAGATCACTCCACTATTTTTTGAAATGGCATACCATGCCACTACGTTTTTGGGTATATCTGTCATTTATCAATGCACTTACACAGATATTTAACACTGGGTCCTATACTTGTACTTTTTTATAAAACAAGAAGGTTCACCTTTTGCAGACTTAAGATATCTAGAGTAATCAGTGTACCTTTACTTCTTTTTGGCATTAGAAGCATATATAGTTTTATAATGAACATATTAATTTGATTCATGTTTATTGTTTAGTCAAACTGTCAGGGTCGGCTTTTGTAATGTGTCCTTTGGCCGGGCACTCTTCTGAAAGTAGTCAATGACCTTCTCTCTGCTTTGGATGGCGGAAAGATTACAGTCCTCACTCTCCTTGACTCGTCTGCAGCATTTGACACTATAGACCATGATATATTACTTCACCGTCTCCAGCTTGTATTTGGCATTCATGATACGGCCTTACTATGGTTCAAGTCCTACTTGGTCAACAGGACACAAATTGTGTCCGCAAATGGAAAACACTCCAGCCCAGTTGAACTATGCTGTGGTGTTCCACAGGGGTCTGTTCTTGGACCTGTTCTCTTCATTTTATACACTCAGCCACTCTCAAGTGTCATAGATCATCATCCAGTGTCTCACCAATTGTATGCTGATGACACCCAAATATACAAATCTAGCCATCCAGCTGAAGTTGAAGCTACCAACCAAGGCGTAGAGAGGTGCATTTCCGATGTGAAATCATGGATGACATGTAACAAGCTGCAGATGAATGATGATAAAACTGAAACAACACAAAGACTTTCTCATTCACATCCTTTACCTCAGACAATAAATATCAGCAACACCAACATTAAATTCACACAGTCAGTACAAAACCTAGGTGTTACTCTCGACAGTACTCTCACATTGCACCAACATGTCATGAACATATGCAAGGCCGCATATCTTGAGCTAAGACGCATCAGCTCCATTCTCAAGTATCTTTCAGTTGATGCCATCAAAACACTTGTGTGTTCCTTAGTACTTTCAAGATTGGACGATTGTAACTCAATTCTGTCTGCTTCATCTCAATATCTACTCCAGAAATTTCAAAAAGTTCAAAACACAGCTGCTCGGATCATCCTTAGAGTACCACGATCAGAGCACGCCTTCCCCTGCTCTGTACCCTACATTGGCTGTCCATTGGATCCAGAATTAAACACAAAATTTGTTCTCTGTGCTACGTTTCACTGACGGCCTCCAGTCCAACATACCTATCCGACCTCACCCATGTGTACACACCAGCAAGATACTTACGCTCCTCTTCTGACACTCGTATTCTCATTATTCCCACTA
>JAECUM010024505.1:0-34095 GCA_016617855.1 Megalonaias nervosa
ATAGTATGTACGCTGTATCAATGATATACCATGAGATGTATACATTTTTCATTAAAAGGAAACGAGGCTTGCCGAGTATTGACCGAGTGAATGAACACCTCACATCCCTGCGAGTGTGTCCGCTACAAAATATAGTTTTGTGTATTTTCTTGTTGTTCGCAATCAAATATGCAAATTGATAAGTTGATTGTTGTTTTTTTTTAGTTTCTATTTTTATTCACATTGTTGGTAAAATTATGATAGACTCATGTATGTCAAAAGTCTATGACTGACAGACAAAAATTATTATTCATTGCACAAACAAAATATATTTAAAACTGAACTAATCTTTGTGATGCGTCGTAAAGTAAAATCAAACAACACCATTGAAAAGTACAACCAATTATATCTTCGGGTGTATAGTTCAAATAATTAACACAGATATATTGTCCAAATAATCGTTAATACGAGAGTTAAAATCACCCGCAAGGATCAAAACAGCAACATTTTATATGGTTTTAATCCTTTATAATTTCTCCACGTGTAATTCAATACCATTATCATTTGAGAGAGAGAGAGACAGAGACAGAGACAGAGACAGAGAGAGAGAGAGAGAGAGAGAGAGAGAGAGAGAGGGGGGGGTCGTATGTATAATTAGTCATATTGCAATAAGGAAGAGGACACATTGTAGGACGGTGTTTAATTTCCTCTTCCACGACTGTATATAAGTATTTCTATAAACCATCCATAGGTCGATCTATGTTAAGTAGCACATGTCCTGTTGATCCTTCTTACAAGTGCCCACATACTGTATGGCCTGTATGTGTCACTTTATGATTCATGTAATTGTTTTCCTTTCCCTCTCAGTTCCCATGGAGCGTTCGTGTGCTGGACTCTCAACCACAAGAAGAGGGTTCAAGTACTGTCTAGACATGTTACACATTTGACTACTTATTTGAAACTTTCACAGTATCAAAAATTATATTCAAAAGTAAACTGAGTTTTTAAACAATACTGTCTAAATCAGTTGTTAGTAAATTATAGACACCTTGTTTGAACTTGGTGTAATATTCTTCAAGGAATCGATGCCTTCTCCTATTTCTTGATCGGTAACAGGGGTGTTCAGAACATCCGGAAGAATTCAACAAAGATTGAAAATAATAAAACCTTTGCTTTCAAGTTATATTTTATTTTTATTTTGTGTCATGCAACGTCTTTCTGTCTTCATTCTTTAAAAACTAGCCAAACTTTCTTGGATCATTTCTCCGTTGAACATGTTACTCTCTCATGGACATTTTCTATAGATATTTTTATTTACATACATTTGTAAAAATTTTCTGCTTTGAATATATGCGTCTAATGGGCCATTTATTTGTTAATTTATATTTGTGTAATATCTGGTATTTCTTCAGACTGAATTTATTAATAGGGTAACGAGTACAACCAGCATAGGGTTACAGTACTCAATTGTAACTGTATCGCTGCAATAAGGATATAAATACTTTTGCACATGTATTGATATTTAAATGTAATAGATAATTTTATATGCAATATATAACAAAGATCATTACAACTTGAGCATAATTTGTTCAAACAGTAAGAGAAAAAGTCCCATGTTCTTCTTGCATCCGAAAGTATTGCTAATCACTGATATTATCATCATCATCATCAACAACAACAAAGTTATCATCATTATGATCACCGTGATCATCATCCTGCGTACTCTCACTGAGATGAACATGTTTTCTGACTTATTTAATGTTACATTAGACTGTAAAATGCGAGGATTCATCTGTTATCATTGACTCGGAAAGTTCTTACAAAGGGAAACAACTCAGTTGATTCTACTACGTTATCGACTACACTTATATCGTTATTGGTAATGTTACAGTAGCATCTTTATCATTGGGTAGTTTACCATTCAGTGCGTATATGTTAACTGCTCTGAACTTGTCATAAATGACAGACCAAAATATATTAGTTCCGCACATAAAATAAATTTAAACTAAACTATTAGTTTGTACTGCGTGGTAAAGGAAAATCATAGTTATCACACAAAACACCTAAAAAATATAAGTGTATCTTCAGGCATTTAATAACATCCTAAATACGAGAAGCAAAATGACCTGCACGGATAGAAAAGGTATCACTTGGCTTTGATTTGTTCTAAAATCTAGTGTGTACTTGAACACCATTTTATTAGTGTCAGGATATATCGACGATCCCTCTGGTGTGACATATATAAATATATAAATAAAATCCTTAAATAGATTCAGTAAATCAGCACATACAGTCCTACGTATCATTACAACCCCTCGCATCAATACTTTCATTCCTAAATGTGCCTTAGTAAATGCATTAACTCAACCCCACATTCCTCCAAAGACGTTTCTTTTATGCTCATAACAAAATGCATAGTATCCGTCAAAGAAATCACAAAGTCTGTCATCAGACACACCATTCGTTTCATTAAAACCGTTTCAAATGAAAACGTTTACAGTAATTAAAATTTGTAACTTTCAGTGTTCCATCAAAGCAAGGAAAAATCTTTATTTACAAATGATTCATGTTTGTCACATTTTACATCTTTGTTGTCTTGGCAACTCAAACTCTCTTACTCAGCGATACAAGTAGCCTGATATATGCAATCTGCATGATCATCTCTACTTTACACAGTCTGGGAACGTCTCTGAAGAAAATTCATTCACAGAGATATTCGCGTCCTGACATAAGAAATAGACAATTCTTTCTCATACTCTACATGTGCTATTCTGGGATTCAAAAACAGTCCAAATGATGTTAATCACATCAGTTAGTGTCCAAAATTGAATCACTGAATGATAGATCAAAACATTCGCTTAAAATTCCCTTTCGATATCTTCACTTACTAAAATAACTAGTGCATTTAATTGTTCGCAGATTAAAAGGTCAATCAGTTTATTAAAAACTTAAATTATACTGTCTTGGATAAAACAGTTTAGATAAATCGTTTGAACCCTTTATTTAAATCTCGATTCGTTTAATCACAGATCGTTCCACATACTAGTATTTTCCATTATTTTGATATTGATATTTTTGATATGATAAGAAATAAAACTATTCACAGCGTAACGAAATGATCCATTAAATGACGAAATACGAAGCTACAACAGTATTGTTTTAAACAGGTTAAATTTCAATGGCCTCCATACTTTTTGAAACCTTACAAAGAATACGATCTTTGATGACAGTGGCAGAGTTAATCAAGAAGGATTACTAATGCTAAAGTATATCGACACGTGTAGCCCTGATTTAAAAATACAATAGTTTTAATTTCATTCCCCTTGTTGGGCTCTGAGGCTGGTGGGGAACACGGGTGATGAAATAATAGTATCCTATAATATGAAAACACAAACAAGTGAAATTGAAGCTGATGAGAATTGGTCTCAAAAGGACCAAGAATGATTCATCTACAGACTCCGAAGACTACACTGCTGAATCTAGGAGACTGGTCACGATTTTTCATCATTCGGTGTGAGTGTGTGTGTTTGTGTGTGTGATTCGGATTTTTTACGTAGCTTTAGCAATTTTTCAGTCATATCGCTACGATATCTGCAGTCTGGCAGTTTATAGTGATGCCTAGCACCGGGGCATCATGCCGCAGACATGTAGCATGATGTCCCACCCAGTCACATTATCCTGACACCAGGCCGACGAGTCCTAACACTAACCTCTTAATGCTGAGCGCCAAGCGAGGCAGCTGTTAGTACCAGTTTTATAAGTCTTTGGTACGACGTGGCTGGGGATTGAACCCACGACCTCCCGCATCCGAGGCGGACGACTAACCGCAAGGCCACCGGAGCGGTCTTTTAATCATTCAGTCAAAGGCAATCAGTGAAGTCACCTTTTGCAATAGGAAAAACACTTTTCGTGGTTTTGTTGGAAAAACAAGGAGTATTTGCTTAGGCCAAAGTTGCAAAGCTCACTCTCACAATCTGCTTAGCTCAAGCGATTTGTGGAAATAACTATTTTCCACACAAATCTTTAAACTCATCTAATGGTGTCGTGTGATTTTGGAGAATTGGATGGCTGCAGTGAAACTGAGATGCTTGAAAGCCTCTGACCTCAAAACGTCTCCCAAGTGAACCTAATCAACATTCGCCATAACTGCAAGTTTATTCCCACAAACACTTACATTCTGACGTTCCATTGAGTCAATTGCTTGCAGCAATCAATGCTCGGTTCTTGGAACATCCCAGTTGACCCTTTCATCACTTATCCGCTGTGGTGCTTTAGCTGCAAGAACTATGTACATCAAAAAGATGGTTGCAAGATTACAGCAGTCTGCCAAAGATGTTGCAGGAACGTTACTATGAATCGTTCTGCACGGAGTAAATCTATTGTGCGAATAAGCGAGATGACTACTTAACCTAATCTACTGTCTGCCCTAATTGGAGGAGAAAAAATACATATGTAAAGCATGAGAAGTGTTTGAGCGTCCCCGGGGCCAAACAGTTAGTGGAAGCCATGACTCCAGCGCAGCTACATTAGAGAAGAAACCTTCGCCTAGAATATCTGTATTCTGACAGACATAACCCGGCCGCAAGACGAGACAAGGGTTTACAGTCACGATACCTCCGAATACCTGTACAAGCACCTAACCAAAATGAGATTAAAGCAGATCATGCAACTGTTCCGTCTGTCAATATCACAAATAAGATCCGAACGTTACAAACAAAAGCCACTTAGATTCGGCCCATGACACAATATTCCACGGCACCATCTCCATCCGGTTACCGGATAAAATCTAAGGCGCTCGCCTTTACAGATCACTGACATCTCACCTCTGTCCGCCAATGTTCGAGTCCCTGCTGGGCCAATATGGGTATGTGAGAAAAATCTCTAGTAACATCCCGTAGGTCATTAGTTCTTCCTAGGATTTCCTCGGGTGTTTCTTCACCAAAGATACTAACCGACAAATGGCGTTAAAAAAAGACAAAACCAAGCAGAAGAGTGATTTGCTCATGCAATTCGGAAAAATAAAATGTATTCAGTTCCGTTGACTGCCTAGTTCGGTTAGTATACAGTATAATAAAAAGGTCATAAAATGCAGCCTGCTTCACAATGACCCATTTCCGAATGGAAGATTCAATATAACGACTTCAGATATTATATCGGACTCATTTACCTGATTCATGCATACTTCCTGAAGCTTGAACCTCTACCGTTGTGTATATCTTGCAATCGTCACTGACTTCCACCATACGAGACAGAAATCTTTTGTCTTGTTAACTCATTTTAGGACTTTATGATGATGTACCACCTTGTCCCTTTTGAAGGAATACGGTATATGCAAAAAATTCTGATCCTATGTTTTAAATATATCATGGGAGTGCTACTAGCTTTTTGCTTTTGTATACATTTAACGGGCTCTTAACGTCGTTTCCTTTTATCTAGTAGTGCGTCATGATTACATTTATTTGAAATGCATATTTCTTCGTAAAGTGTTTTGTAATTCCTTATATTTACACTTTTACCTTTATCTTTATCATTTATTGCTTCAGGCTTCCTGTAATTTAGAAGTGTTTAACTTCCTAAGCTTTTTGTGCATTTATTACACATACATTTTTATAACTTAACCTCTAATTGTAATGACGTGCACTTTAACCCTTATGTATACGTTTCCCAAAGCCGTATAGTTATATAATTTATGCGATGCATCATACCAGCAAGTGAAATGTGAAATGAAAAGGCTGAAACTTTAAGGGAATACCCGGATATATTAGCATCCATTACTTTCAATGTGGATTCAGATGTCAGAGAAACACAACAGACCATCTAGTCAGACTTGAAAAGTTGACAACTAACGCTTTCATAAAGAAAGATATAGCTGCCATCCTATTTTACTGGAGAAACTTTATGACATCACATGATAGTACGGCATAAGTGTCCAATACCTAGCTGTAGCTCTCAGATCTGCAAAGCTTACACTTTAGAGTTAAAGTTTGTACCATTATTTCTGAAAGTTATCCTCATGATACGGATGTACCAGAAGATAACATAGTGCCAGTCACCCATTTTTAAACATCAAAATCAACAACAGAGCGAAATACCTTAACACAAGAAATGATTGTTCATTATAGGTTGATGGCATTTAATCTACCAAGAGATCAAGAAGAACATATACTATTGAACATCTACCACAGATATGCTTCAATACTAGACTTTATAAATAATCACAAGAAATTATTTTAAACACTCCGTGGCTAAAACTGTTTTGCACTCACTTTGACGGTTCGCTTATCCCTGTTGCAGAGAAAATCACATTTCGAGGACTTGGTCACCTTAAACTTACCTTCGTTTTATTCGATAACTCGTTGACGAATGTCAAAAGCCACGAATTTAATACGAGTCACTTGCAATCACAGATTGGGTAACAGGACAAAAGGTCTTCCTCTAGTTATACAAAAGTGCGCTTCTGGCAAAGATAAGTTGTCGAAACTAACATTTTGAATGCCGGTAATAATCTCTTCTCGTTTATGATTCCTGGAGACACATCATCACTATCATTTCACACACATATTCTCTCTCTCTCTCTCTCTCTCTCTCTCTCTCTCTCTCTCTCTAACCCACACACACACACACAGACACAGACACTACAGGCTCGATGAAAAGCTGTGATCAGCAGTTTTCGTGCCAAATTAATACCCAACATGATCTCAGCACACTAAAACATGTATTCATAGCATTTCAAGACGTAAGTCGGGAGCGCAAAGGGCTGGTCCGTCCTAAAATAACATTAAATAATTTAGGAGTGGCTTTTGACTTTAACAACAATTATGTCGCACGTGCATATCACAAGCTGTGGTCGTTCATGGACGTTGTTCAAAACGTTTACACAGGTCTGCAGATTTCCCAAATAACTTCACTGGTTTGTGCCCGATTGTTTTTATTATTTTCGGTAGACCACTTAAACACGGTTTAGCAGTCTGTATTAGATATAAACTTTCATGTACGTGTTAGTGCTCAGCCTGTTCTCAACAATTACAGAGATAACGGGAATTGTCCCCATGTGGTTGACCCAAACCCAGCTTAATCAAATTAAAGCAGCAAACAAAAGAATACCTTGATGACATTACAGTTTTCAAAGTCAGAGGTGGGACAGTCAGTGAAGCATTTCCGAGGTGTCTCGATCAGAGTGTACATGCAACAATGATCAAACATACAAGTGAAACCGGCATCGTTAACGTGTATTCAACAATAGGACATGGAACTCGTTGGGTTGCATACTCACTGACACCAAATCATCTATTGTTGTTTGACTGGCATGGGGTTGCACCGCCACTCGAATTTGCTTATTATTAAACCAGAGGCGGATAAAGTCGTCCACCACTGTTTTATTCGACTGCGGTTACAAACTAGGCTAGATGGGTCACTGTGTAGATATCTTGTTGCACTTTAACGCTGATTTTACCTTGTACGCTGAATAGGATACGAGATGCCTATTAATATTTAGGAAACTACTCAACCCGAAGTGGCAATGATGTGGATCTGAGCATGTTTGCGACCAAAGCAAATCTGACCGAGTTTACCAGCCAGGTTATTGTTAACGTTGACCATGGCGTGCTTTTGATTTTCCAAGATCAAACTGGCAACTGGCAAACTTAAAACGAGTAACGTGGACATTCAAATAATGTTTCGAAGCTGCGAGGCGCTGTTGGAAATAACCAAACCGACATCAATGAAATCGCTGGAATCAGAAGAACTGGCGTGTAGGTTAAGTTTATCAAAGACTATGACAACATAAATACGAAATCGAACGTTAAAACGGTTATTGATGACAAGAGTGGAGACCTGCCATGAATGGAAACTTAATTCAACTGATGCAGTAACTAATCAGTGATGATGATGATGCAATAAAGTCTATGTGGATATAAAATTCTTTGATATCATGATCGTAGCTGGCAACGATAAATAGATAAATAAATAAATGTGTAAGGATTGTTGATGGAGTAAACTATAAATTTTTTAATGTAACAGATGTAGATATCGATGAATTTTATCCAAGTGGTAGTTTTAGACTTCTTGCTGATAGAACCTAATATTATTTCTTTATACTGTGTACACGTCTACTACCACACGGGGGTCTATTAATATTCAGTTAGATCAACAAAGACAATCATTGGAAGATCCTAATCCTGAAGCCCAAAATAAGACTTTAGAAATTCATTATGTAGGTCATGTTCTCATGACAACTAATTTAAAACTTATTTTATTGAAGGCTCGTTTAAGATTAACACTGACGAAAGAATATATAAATTATATAAATTATAAATAGTGGCTGCGTTTAAGATTAGATTTGCTGTTATATAAGTCATGGATTCTGACCGCGGAGAGGAGTTTGCGGAATTTGCCGTCGGGTGCTGGATTGGCTAGGAAGTGATGTCAATATTGTAATAACCTGCATTTAGGGAGTGAGGTATGCATGCTTGTATACGGTAAACACCATACAAACCGCCTAATTCGGTCTCGATTTTTTTTTTAAATCAGTGCATTACCAGTGAATTGCTCAAATGAGTTCACATTAATATTTTCTAGGATCCTCTGTTTTGTTTACTTCGTCAATTAGTTGTTAGCTGGTATAGTCTACATGTTTTGAGTTAGCGAAAATAGGGAGTATCGATGCCGACGGCTGGCATCCTTGATAATGTGATTAATGACTATTTCTAGTTAACCGTTTAAGACTGTAAGGTACATACTCAATGTGTTTATAGCCGCTGATGTTTCATTTGTATATATCATCGCATTTAAGTTTGGTTTTTCTCATCTTTATTTCTGTGGTACATACACATGTTGACTGCCCTGTCATGCGGTGTACCTCGGTAATATTGTAACTGTGCATAACAGTTTCCGAACCAATGCTATCAGCAACAGGATAACACGGTATGTACCGCGAATTCAAAACTGATGTTTTTCTTTTCTTGGGGCAATACAGTCGCAATATAATAATGTGTAAAATATCAAGTTGGTAATTTCTATAAATGATCATTGTGAAGATTGACTAAATATACACTGCAATACTAGCTCATGCTTGTTTGAATACTCCAACAAAAATTGTGGGTTTTGTGGGTTCTGTAGGTTGTGGGTTTTGTTAGAACTGGGGGTTTTGTGGGCGTTGTGGGTTTTGTTGGATTTGTGGGTTTTGTGGGCTTTGTTGATTGTGGGTTTTGTCAGGAGTATATAAGGCTTTGTGGGCTGCTTGTGGGGTTCAGTCAGCTAGCAGCAATCAAACTAGATACATCACAGTTATTGTGACTTTTATTTTTTTTATTATTTTGTTTTGTTTAGTTTATTATAGAGTTATGTAACTTTAGGCAGTATTTTGGACAGTAAACTTTTGTTAAAGTTTATTTTAGCATAAATCAATATTTATTTAATGAATTTATCTTTTTCTTTTTAATTCCTTTCTCTCTTCCAAATTATATGCATTCTGGTCACTTCTAATTTATTTTTATAAGCAAACTAGATATTGTTATATCATTTGTTATTTGAACCTCAGTTATATGGTCAAGTGAGTGTTGTCCTTGCAGACCAATACTTTTATTTATTTCTTAATTTATTTTCTTTATTTAATTAGTTTTATGAAGCTAAAGACATACAGAGAAGTTTCTCTACATTACAAAGATATAATTCCTTTTCTTAAATTATAGGTCCAACAAAGTTCTTTGGGAAATAGAATGTTTAAGTCATTATGAGTGTTTTCCTCACTGACTTGACATTCTAAATTCAATTCAACAATACTTGATTAATCTAGCAATCTATAAAAACATAATTTATTTAAATTTCTGGTTTATAATTTACTAGTTGTCTAAATCATTGTGAGTGTTTTCCTCACCGACTTGACAGCCAATTTACTTCCATCTATATCAATTCACTTCAAATAAGTATTATCCTATAGTTGAAGTGTGAAGTCAAGCAAGTGTTTTCCTTGCAGATTTTACATTTCATATATTACAATCAAGTCATATTTTCTCTTCTGTAGTAAACTTCATTGCAACTAAATCCAAATATGGTAACTTATATAATTTTCATTCATCAAAAGAAGTAATAATATAATGAACTAATTGTATAGTGCTAATGTGTACCCTGACCGTGTGTGAAATTATCATATACCATACTGTACCTCAAGACAATGATAGTATTTTGGCTTAGTGCACAAAACAACAAGACTGTCATGGTTATGAACTGACTTTATTCAATGTTTCTTAATAAATGGATCATCATATTATCTTATGGTTGAAAAGAAATCAAGAGTTCGAGTTCACTCCATTCTCCCCTCCTTAGTCAGCTGATAAGAAGCAT
The DNA here is from genome assembly GCA_016617855.1 of Megalonaias nervosa. NCBI lineage: Eukaryota > Metazoa > Mollusca > Bivalvia > Unionida > Unionidae > Megalonaias > Megalonaias nervosa. The sequence continues at coordinate 10,321 of JAECUM010024505.1, forward strand.
ACTCATCCCTGGTGCCGTACTCCAGTGTAGTATTCTCAGGACCTAGCTCAGCTGTTACAGTATATTTAGTATACTGGTACTGGATAGTATGTAACTATATTTTCTTAGTACTAAAAATAAAGTTTTTCATCACCCCTAAAATCATTCAAAACTAATTAGACTATGCTTGTTGATCCTATCAAACTGTAGGCAAAAAATTTACATTTGCATGTGATTGTACCCATTTAAAAAAAAATGTTAATCACAGACAGTATGATAATTGACATTTGGTTATATTTATGTTGGTGTCATTTAATACCAATTAATTCTGAGAATTTTCAGCATGTCAGAATTGTCAACATTTAAAGAGTAATTAGACACACACACACACACACACACACACACAAGGTCACAGCTGAAGAATAAGCATGGTTCTGGCTTGATGCTTGGTCTCAATGCCACAACACAAAGAAAGGTATGTCATTTCTTCAATTTTTAAATGATAAACAAATTCCAGGAATTCTTTTCCCTTGCTTTTCATTGGCATGATCAAAAATCAAATGCTATGAAATGCAGCTGAAATCCAATAATACTTAAGGGAGTTATTTGCAGAAAATAAAGTTAGTGGATCTGATAATCAAGGGTTATAACTCTATTATACTATGCAGAACACTTACAATCGAACATGGCGAATGTCCAGTCAATACCAACCTGTTAACCAAATTTGGATGAAGTTCAATAATAATTTGTGTGGAAACAAAAGTGGTCCAGTCTGAGAATCAGGGGTCACAGCTCTAATAAATGACTGTTAACAGAGAATGCTGACAGTCAAAGTTACCAAAATTCTTGTCAGTATTAAGATGCATACATTTGGTTCAATTCTAATAGCAATCTATGGAGCTACTCTACAGAACAAAAAGTGGGTTTGGTCCAACAGGGACCATTACAAAACAATATAGAAAATTGAGAATTAAACTCAGCAAAGATCACATACAAGTCTATCTGCATATTAGCTCTGATTGAAATTAAGTAATTAATGGAGTCACTGTCAGATATAAAAGTGGGTGGGTCTGTCAATGAAGGGATACAAATTTGCGAACGATTAGGTCTGACAATTAAAATCAGCCATGGTTTGGTTAAATCCAATAATTAGGAAACAAAGGATGGATGGAAACGAGCCCAATTCAGTGTTAAGACTTTTATATCAAAAAGTGGAGAAATTTTGTTTTATTCCAAAATGAAAATATATTAAATGAAATACACTTTGTTTTGCTGGTCTCAATTCATTTAAGCAATATTACTGTCTCCTTCTTATCGTTCATCTCTGTGTAACAATACAACATAGAAACTAAGCTATTAATATATTATAAACCCATGAACTTGGCCTTTCATATCATAACTCCAGAATCATTAATATCTTTTCCTACCCATTAAAGGTTGGCATGTCAAGTAAAAGGACCCTCCACTGACCCAGCCTTAAGATATGCCACAAAAACCAGTTCTGAAGTATTAATTTAAACTGTTATCTTGGCCTTTGATCTTGTGCCCATAAAATCAACAGCAAAATTCCTTTTCCCATAGAAGGCTACAAAGAATTTCCAAGCTGATTTGGTAATACTTTAAAAAGTAATGTTGCAGAAACCAAAGTATGAATTGATAGATTGTGCACGAGATGGACAATATGACTGCAGTAAGGTTCCTGCTGATTCTGTCAAGCTGGAACCTAATTAGGTGATGAAGTGCTTTCTTCAGCATCAACACTACTGACTACTTGTGCTGGACTTTGCTTGTCTTATTCTCTTAGTCAGTATAGTACATTTGTGATAAGGAACAATACATTGATATTGGACGTTGACTACAAGAAGGTAGATAACTATATTGCATGTTTACCCTTCAATCCTGTGTAACAATGAACTGAAGATACCAAACTACTGGTATAAAGAATGTTTAGCCCCATTCTTGACCTTGAAACCATGACCCCAAAATAGAGGATCCACTGATGGAGCTCTAGAATACTGGACACGCCTTTGCACACATGTAAAAATGATTATGTTAAGCAGGGGACACTCCAGTTGAAAACTGCACTTTCCAATATAAAAACCAGATGAATGATCACCCTACCTCAAAATCTTTGCAGTGTCCCCTATCCAGCGAAGTCTGCATATGAAGTTATGTAGCAGTTGTTGAACCAGGTACATATGTATTATGATTGTCTCCAGAAAAAAATTACATATAGTAACTAAAGTTCTAAACTTATCCTTTGATCCTTTGACATTGTGAGCCCATAATCTACGGTAATTTTCTTTCCTTCTAGAAAGGTTATAAACTTTAAAGTTGATCCAGTCACTCACTGTTAAGTCATGCTACAGAAACTCAAGTGTGGATACAGATTGATGGCTGTAATTACTACTGGGATGCACCTGTTGTTTTTTCAGCTGGGTCCTAAATATAATGTCAGCTAGTTACTATGATTTCTGTTGATGAAATTTGTCTTGCCAGATTTATTGTTCACTTTATATGTATACCAATATCACTGGGGTATGTTCCATGCAAAAGGTAAAAAAACCTGACCACAATGCAAGAACCAATTAAGCATTTATTTTTGGGTGAAAAAATAATAAAATTTCTATGATCTTTGTTGTCACACATTATTATCATTATTATTATTATTATTATTATTATTATTTGTATGGTGCTTCAGCAGACTGGATAGTTATTTCCAACCCATAAACATTTTTTTTTAGCCAATTCAGTAGCATCAGAAGTTAGGCAACGTTAATGCAATTCAGTAATTCAGTCAAGACTTAATGATTTAAAAAATTAGCTTTACAACTGTACATCATTCACTCCTGCTTGATTAAAAGTCACATAAAACTAGAATTAAATACAAACATGGAACGCAGCTTAAGGTTAAATCTAGAGCACATTTCAGCACCACCGGCAGACACTAAAACGTAGCTCAATCCTTAAAAAAATTGTGCAGCAACAGGTTAGCTCATGAAAACTAAAAGTAGCACACTCCTGGTACTTACATGCTTTAACCCTTAACTATTTATTCTCCTTCTGAACAGTACAGTAAAGATAGTCATGGCATATACGTTTCCTATCAAAATACTGTGTTATTTAAGTATGACAATATGACATGAACAAGACACCTATCAAAACACTATGCGCTTTAAAGTGTGGCAATATGACATGAACAAGACACCTATCAAAATACTATGTGATTTAAGTGTGGCACTATGACATGAACAAGACACCTATCAAAATCCTATGCGATTTAAAGTGTGTGGCAATATGTTCAGCAGACATAGTTATTATGAGATATGCCAAATTCAGAGTGGTCAGACTAACATCATTTTCATGAAGAACCAATTGCATATAGCAAAAAATGTTTAGTGAAAATATCATGACAATATGACCATATATCTCTTTAAGAGAAGTAGTGACACAAAAAAAAACTGTTGTAAGACGTCTGCTACAACCATCATGTTAGAGATCCGATCAGTGCCACTTTATTTTATGACAAACTAGAGAACATAATAAGTTGTTTAATCAAAAATCCCATGTCCATATGCTAATCTGTTCATCAAAAGAGGCTGCATGCCCATAACCCTATGTCTTCATGCGGTTATATTGAACTTTGTATGTTCAGTGTTCCTTGGATTGCCATTGCACTATTCCTGTCACAGTCGCAACAGCATGCGCATAAAACTCATACTGTTCCATCGTTTTTCAGCCCATGGATATGTCCTGTCCCGTGATTCGTTCCACGAATCTCTTAGTCTCTTTGGTCTGTTTTCTTTATCAAAAATTGATACGTTTATAAATTTCTATCAGCTAGTCTCGCGAGAATCATGCTCATCTAAAGCCCTGCAGTCATGCGCTTAGCACCAAAGTAATTATGTAAAGTTGCCATCAGAATAGAACTCTTGTGAAAATAAGTTGAAAATTAAGATATATCTGCACATGACGATGAAAAACATCTAATTTTATTATGTTTTATGACGATTGAGATGGTAGTTTTGTATTCCTCCGACACAAAAAGCCCAAATCTTGGTTCTATTTTCCTAAACACCGTATACAATAACATGCAAGGATTTTAGTATGACGGATTCAGACTGTGCTAAGTAATGCTTATGAAGAGATGTGTCAAGACAGACGATCGTGCAATTAGTATTTGATCAAAATCATCATTGGACACAGGCAATAGATTTACATGCGTCCTAACCTAATAATCCCATTAAAATCACATTATTCGATAGCTACATGACCCATACTCGCTTTTCACAAACAGCTCAAATAAAAGAGAATATTGCCGTCAAAAAAGCTTGCACACCGAGGAGTCAGGTGATGGAACATTCATGCATCCAAAACTGAAAAATATGCGCAACATTTACGTGGAGTTTGGCGTCCCGGAGAATCCTGAGAAGCGATAAGAGTTTCAAGATGGCATCATGGCAACCAAACTGGAGGTTTGATTGGCCCCGTTTTATTATGAGTCAACAAAATATCATAAAAAGTCCTCAGGTGAAAACTCTATATTGATACGACCATCCATTCAAAAACTAGCATAATAAGATTTCCATGTTAGCCAGCATAGTAGCCGTACCTGAAACTAGGTCAGTACTATCTTCATATAGGATCAAACATCAAAATAAATCTTTAAGTGAAAACCTCATGTTGCTATGGCCATCCACTCAGAAGTAGCATTAAAATTTGGTGACTATTCTAGAAGTCAGATCTGCACCATTTTTATTTAGGACCAAATAGACAACATTCCATGTTGATACGAACATCCATTCACGAGCAGGGCCGTAGAGAGCTATCACGGACCCTGGGGTAAGAAACACTCGGGCCTCTCATAGTTCTTGTTCAAACAAAATTCTTCTTTTATAAAATTAAAAAGTGTTGTCCGGCCCAGGCCCCCTTACGGGCCCGGGCCCCGGGGATATATCACCGGTTGCCCCTCCCCCTTGTCGGCCCTGTTGACAAGGAGCAGCAATAACAAGATTCTTCAGGGCAGTACCATTTTCATGTACGGCCCACAGGACCTCATAAGATATCTTTTAACGATAATTCTATGTTGATATGACTTTACATTCAGTAGCATTAGTGATATGATTTTTAAGATGGCCATCATGATGACCATATTGGAAGTACTGGGACAGCATTTTCATTTAGAACCAACCAGACATCACAATAAGTCTTTTAGTGAAAACCCCATGTTGATAAAAACATCCATCCAGAAGAAGCATGAACAAAAATGTCATGTTACCTGCCATGCTGAAAGTTACGTCGGTATAATTTTTATTTAGAACCAAGTATACATTATAAGAAGTCTTTAACTGAACACCCATAATAATACGACCATCTGTGAGGAGCAACAATAGCAAAAGTTTCAAAATACTGGACATCAGCTTGGCACCATTTTTATTTAGGAATAAGTAGACACCAAAACAAGTCACACATTGAAAATTCCATCTCAATACGACTATCTATTTAGAAGGAGGAGCAATACAAAATTTTTTAAGCTGGTTTCTTGGTAATCCTCTCAGTAGTTTAGGAAGAATAACGATAACAAATTTATGCTAACGGATGGACATATGACAGATGGACAAAAGGCCATCACATACGTTCTATGCCCAGTGGAACTAAAAATCAGAATGCAGTTTTCCCCACCCATCATTCTTTCGACCAATGTCCAAATACAGGAAGATACCATTCCAAGTTTTACTTACGAACACAGCAAGGATGCTGTGGGGAAAATTCCCAGTTTTGCCAACCATGACAGCTAGACTTTGTATCCCTTCCTGTTACATTTGTGGGCTTGTCCAACTCAGTAGCTGGAGGCTCAGAGAATGACATTCTAGGACAAATGTCAGAGTAAGGGATCTCGGGCAGTGCAGTGGTCTGTGTTTATGAGGGCACTTACCAACCCGCCTACATTGTAGCTAGTTCATACCTTTTAGTCAGTGGTAAGTGTGCCCAATTGTGAGACAGGCAAACCAGGTTAGATCCGACTATTGTATATGTAAGAACTGGGCTACACAAAATTTCACAAATCAAACATTGCCCAGGCTAATGGGCCAATTAAATGTCATCGGGTGCCAGATCACCATTAAAATCATAATGACCTTTAGACAAGCAACTTGTTTGTTTGAATCATCGGAAAACTGATCTCAACCAATGTACAATTTTATCAAATTGATCTGTACAATACAATGATCTTAACAGATTCAAAAGTAAGAAGCACCTTGAACAAATAAAGCATTTTTCGTTTCAAAACAGACAATATCAACAAATGTATTGAGTTAAATTTATCCATACTGACTTGAACCATCGCAAAAGTAACCAAACTGATTTGCGTGTATAATTTTGTTCTTATTCAAGAAATGCCATACCCCAAGTACTGATTTGCGTGTGTGATAATTTTGATCTTATTCAAGAAATGCCATACCCCAAGTACTGATCCGAACAATGAAGAGATGATCTAAGTCAACTAATGAGTCAAGTCCTACTCATTTTTCAACATTTAACTCATACTGATATGAGCACATGTAGTAACATTACTAATTTTCTATACCGATCTAAATCAGTGCAAGTTTCAGCCTTCAGTTATTCTAATCGAGTTTATCTCATCTAATCTTATCTAAATCCAAAGGAGCGAAATAATACTGCACCAGTCTCAGTCAATATTGTATCATTTTAATAGAGCTGATTAAAAAGAGTTAAGAAGTTAAGTTTCAACAAATGTAGGATCAACTCACACTGATATGAGCACATGTCGTAAAATATAAATTTTACCATACTGATCTAAATGAACGCAAGTTTCATCATTTAATCATTCTGATCATGTTTATCTAGTCTAATGTGATCCAAAGGTGAAATCATACCAGTTTCAGCCAATATTGTATGATTTTAATAGTGGTGATTTAAAAAGTTTCGATAAATTGTTGATCGTTGCCAGTTTCACCAACACAAGTTTTAAGTGTAGACTTAAGAAATTTGATTGGTCAGTTTAAAGTCAGACTTAAATTTAAGTAAATTAGCGCGCTATAATACTAGGAAATGTGGATTTCACTATGTACTTGTGGCAATATAAAAGTTTAAATTCTTTTTTTTAAGACAGCTGTTTTTATATAAAAATGAAGGGAATCGAGTTAGTTATTTAAAGTCCATATAAAGATATAACTCAAGTATCTTTTAAAATCCTTTCTTTGTCTTTTTTAAAACTAAATCAAAACTGAAGTTTACAATTGATGATTAAAGAATCAAGTACACTGTTTCAAAACTACTTTGTTTACATTCACACAAGTAATATATACTTAAAGCTGTTTATTTTACATTTCTGGATCAGACCTGTTTATCCCAACAAAAGCCTTCATCGTTTTCAACACATTTCCTCACGGTTTGAGACCTTTGTCATTTTTAAAACTAAATCAAAACTGAAGTTTACAATTAATGATTAAAGAATCAAGTACACTGTTTCAAAACTACTTTGTTTACATTCACACAAGTAATATATACTTAAAAACAAAGCTGTTTATTTTACAATTCTGGATCAGACCTGTTTATCCCAACAAAAGCCTTCATCGTTTTCAACACATTTCCTCACGGTTTGAGACCAATAAAGAAGCGGCGATGACCGTAGCCTTCCCAGATGTCTAAAATCTTGATGCAACTGAATCAAATTTTGAAGTGAAATGGGAACAGGTTTATTTTTTAAAATTACTGATGAGATACAGTGATATTCATATGGACTGGTCTATCATAGTTGCATAACAAAATGGTATTTGAGTAAAGATTTTAAGATAATATGCATTTTTCGAAATCATCGCTAATGTCGTGTTCTTGGGTTAATAACATGTATGATGCTTCTTGTCAAAACCTTCAGACTAATACAGTCTGATACTGAAGACTCTGCCTTTGGGTTAGCTGTCATCGTTTAAGCAAGTAGTGAATGTGAACAGTGGAATGCTGTGGCTCTCATAAAGTACTATCAGGCGATGATGCATGCTCATAAAAATGTTTTGCCTTAAGAACTACACAACTTGACAGAAGAATCATACAATTATCACTATCCATTTTTAACTGTCCTATTTTACAAGGACATAATTACTGCCAATGGAATATATCAATTTCAACATAATTTCTACCAATATCGCCAATTGTTCCATCCTCCTATCTGGTATACTTTTCTTTTCTAGGGGATCGTGACCCGACAGCAAATCAAATGTTATACGATGATACTATGTGTTGCAGTTTGCTTTATGATAATATAAATAAATAGCTGCTTCATTAGTATCTCGCATAACTTCCTCTACTTAAACTGGAAAATACAGCAATGTGGGTTACCTTGATCCCCAACTGTTAATAGGAATTTATCCTGATGTTCATTGAAGCAAATTCCTATGGGGAAAGGTGGAATATTTTCTGTTATGATTCGGAGTAGGTTGCCTTTCGGTGAGAGTTGGTGTATGTTATGACTGTTGAATCCAACAACATAAATATTGCCTTCTCTATCTATGGTCAATCCATCAACTCCTTTCAACACTGGGCTCTTATACTTGGTTCTTACTGTGCCATCCAGCTCCACAAAGTAAAGTGTATCATTGTCATGACAAGTTATGTATGTCATTGTCTTGGCCATATCTGTCATTATATTTGCATTGTACGAGCTTCTTCTACATTCATCTATACGAAAAGATTTTTGTTCTACCCCTGTATTGCTCAGGATGGCCATGTACAAGTACCTAATACTCAAGTATGTGACAACAAAATCTCCATTGTTAAGAGCAGCCACTCCACAGCAAGTCAGTCTTGTTTGAAATGCATCTGTTTGTGTCATTAAACGGTCGCTGGTAAAGAACAATATCTTTTTCTCCAGAGGCAATGCTACAGCAAATTTATTGTTTTCAACTTTGCATACAGCTGATGGAGATGAAGTCATCAAACGTGCAGAGACCTGTTCAAAAGAAGGCCCGTATATGCAACACATGTTAGAAACCCAGTCAGCTACAACAACTGTGTCGTTTGTTAAGTAGGCCGCAATAAATGAATGCGAGTCACGCTTGTAATTTTGCATTTCCACAACTTGTGCCAGCTTAATCTTTATGTCACCATGATTCTTCTTGGGAGGCATCATCTTAGTGCCTACAAAATTCACAGTGGCTAGGTCTCTCCATTTGGAGTCACCAAGTTGCACGAGGGATCTGTCCAGTTCAAGCTTTACTAATCCCACTGTAATGTCTTTTTTATATTGGTCTACTGTCATTGTATAGTGCTCTATTTGTTCCCATATTCTTATTACAATACCGATGATATGGGACTGGCTGTCCAATTTGGCGATTGTGTCCAAAAGTCTCTGAGAGTTCTTTACAGCTGCCAGCAAAGACTTGCACTGCTGTTGTTCATCATGAAACTTTATAGACATTTCTTTGTAAATCCTGTTGCCTTCAAGTCTCACTTCTGCCTCCATTTCATCAAACAAAGCATTAATCTTTTGACGCAGCTCTCTGATTTCATCTGTTAAATGATCCACATTAGATTTAATTTCTCCAATACCGATTTCTCTCTCTTTTGAGACCTTTATGAGCCGAGACTCTAAGTTATGGAGTTTTTCGCTGATTGCTGCTATTGGGAATTTTTCTAGCAGTTCTTTGGAGTGTACCTTGAGTTCTAGAATCTCTTTACAAGCACGATGATTCATAATAATACAAGTTGAACAGGTTAGGTATCCATGGTCTTTGCAGAAGAACTTCGTTTCCTCGTTGCTATGCAAAGAACATTTTACTTCTGGAAACTGAACTGCTAAATCACCAATCTGACTAATTTCCTCTACTTTCATTATTGTGTGATCTCTCAATGCCTTCGTTTTTTGATGGAATGATGTACAGTCTTCACAAAGATGCTCCTTGCAAATGATGCAAAAACTTCTAGCTGGACTAGTTGTACCTGCATAAGCACAAGAATCACATCTTTGTTGATCTTTTACTGTGGTACCTGGTAACATCGACTCCATCATGTGGTTTACTGGAAACATATTTGCCCACACTGTACATGGTTTTCCGGGCTCAGGGACCTGAATTTCGCTCCTACACACCGGACAGTTGAACCTGCCAATATTCCCTGTCTGTGTGACAGAATCAGTGATGTGGGATCTCAGACAGCGGAGACAGAATGTGTGTAGACAGGGAAGGGACTTTGGACTCTGAAACTGCTCTAAACAAATTGGACACTCTAGGTCTTGACAGAAAAGTGTTTTGTCCCCCTTTGTTTCCATAGTTGCTACGTACTAAAACTTTCCCTCACTTTACACTGTTAAGACAAAGGTCTCATTCCGTTTTGGCCTTAAACAGCTGGGTCCTATCGCAATTTCAAGTTTTATTCTATGGATAACGCCTCCAATGTATATCAGTAGTAGTCTGGTTCCTTGACCTGTCTGAGGTACGCTACTCTGGTGGCGCTCACCAGTTATTATGTACTTTTGAGAGAGTGATGTATGTAAGGTGAAGTTGTTTGCATTTAAAACATGCGCAGTGGTGAGAATGTTGGCATACCTCTATGCTACTTTCATGTAATGTGGCTGACATTTCTTTGGATATTGTACTTTTGGAAATTGTAAATGATCTTAGCACACTGCTAACTAAAATGACTGCTCCCTTGTGCTCCAAAACTCAACCTGAATTTGTCTAAAGTACACTATCCTTGGCAGCTATTAAAATAGGGAAAATGAATTTTGCCAGACTAGATACTACCAGCTTCTGAAAGTGCAATGAATGAATTACCAAATATACAAAATGTAAAAAAAGTTATCGGCTCTTTTTTTTTTACAATTTACCTCTGAAGTTCGGGAAGTGAAAATGAGCAAGTGGAGCTAGCACTTTTTTGCAAAGTGCACATCTGGAGTAAGGCCAAGCTGTATACTCTATAACCCATATTACACCCATCAATCATACACCAAAATAAAGGGAATTAAACGTTCTTTGAACAATACCTAAGATACACAAAGTCTTTTTTAAATAGCCAGTAAAACTTAGTGAGGAAACCCGGGGAAATTCTTTTTCTTGAAAATTCTAACCCTATGCCAAATACGAAACTGTAGAGCGCCTCCTCTTCGGAAAGATCTGTTACGGAACCGGACTATATCAATTGTCCAAATCGGAATATCATCGGCCTTTTCCATTATGTCTAGCAAGAAATCTCTGATGTAATTCGTCACCATTTACAACTATATTTTGAACTGCTTTCGTTCATATGAAACAATATGGCGGCAGACGGAGACAAAAAGTCACAGTCGGAACAATCTAGGCCTTTGATGTTGTATATGTGGTGCAACCCGCAGAGGCGAACCATCGAACACATCATATTGATGTGTATTCCTACAATCACGTCCGGGGTTAATATACGACCTGATGGAAATGTTCCGATAGTCGATATTCCCTAGTCCTCTGTTCTACTTATGCTAACAATTACATATGAGCAGTAGATACATATGGGTGGGGCACCAGGCGATGTCTCGATTCGTGTATCCTTCATGGTCGACAGACAAGATAAGAAGTCTTTATTTCAGACTGCAAAATCCATAGATCTAAATGAAAATAATATATAAAATAAAAGTGTTTTAGGCATAAAAGATCATAGATATGTTATAGACAAATATTTATATCGAAGTTATATGACTGAAGAATTGTTAAAGCTACGTTAAAAATCCAACACACACACACACACACACACACACACACACACACAGAGTCTACCTGGGTATTCGGTTAAAACACTAGCCCCAGGCAACGACTACCAAATGCTGGAATCCCTAGTCTGGTTCCTGACCTATATGTACTCTTCGTTACATCATCAGGAAGAGAATGAGATTGGAGAGTGGTCAGGCCGCTAGACTATGTGTCGATTGGCTGCGTTTCTGACCAAGTACATCATGTTCAATTGAAAAATGAGAAAGTTTTGCGCGCGATCACAGCTATCAAACCAGTAGAGCGTATTTTTCGTCCCACACAACATCGCAAATTTTATCCTATCTTTAACTTAGTACATTTTCAGGCCAGCAGAATTAAATGTAGCTAAAAAACCAAATTCGTTTTAAACACAATATGTTCCAAGTTCACACTTACAAAAAGCAATGGAGTGTTCTCAACACGAGAACGCATTCCGGGTATAATGTTCTGGTCTTTCAAGTGTCGAGAACGGCGCTAGAAAATATATTATCGTTATTCGCATACCCTGCCGTTTGTTTTCTTGTGCCGAAACCAGATAATTCTTTCCGAATGTGCACAGACAACAGAAAAGTGAACAGTGTCACAAAAACAGACTAATTTCCAGTATCGAGAATTTATGACTGTATTGACAGGATTGGAAATGCAAAATATGTCACCAAGTTTGACCTGTTACAAGGATTCTGACAGATTCTACTTACGGATAGAGGAAAAGAAATTTCGGCTTTTGCACCTCCAGATGGACTTGATCAATACAAAGTGATGTCATTTGGTATGAAGAATTCTCCCTCTACATTCCAGTGCTTAATGAACATGGTAACATCTGGTATAAATGGATGTGATGCATACATTGACATCATTATTTACATCGATTCCTGGAAGGATCACCTGGAAACTATCCGGTAATTCTTTGTTCGATTGAGTGAGGCAAAACTGACAGCTACTCTAAGTAAAAGTGAATTTTGCCGAGCTTGTGTCAAATTTTAGGACATATTGTGGGACATGGTCAAGTTAAGCCTATAGAAGCTAAGGTTAAAGCTATCTCTGAATTCCCTGTGCCAATCAATAAAAACAACTGATGCGATTTTGGGGTATGGCTGGATATTATCGTAAATTTTGCTCAAATGTTTCCATAATTGCTGAGCCTCCCTGGAGCTGTATTTCCTCTTAAAATGTCGCCTCTTGTGTTTATTGACATTGAACGCAATGTATTTTTCTTACAAAACATGGTACAGGTCCCACAAAAATGGGAAATTTGAGTGTGCTAAGGTCAAACATTTTATATGATGTTAATACTGTTACGTATATGTAATTTAATTACTTGTGTGTTAGTTTTAAATTCTTTTTTATTGTAATTTTGTTTCATTACATTTTATTGTAATGATAATTTTCATTGGATTTGAGTCTCTTTTCGGAAAATTGGCTTGACCCGATTAGATTATAACGGATACTTCAGCATTATTTTTAGCTCACCCTGGTTCATAGATCTTGTAAACATCGGGTGGATACGATTGGCTATTACCAAGGTCATGATCTGCTGCCGTGATAGCTCTAATTTGTAAACAACTTTTTTTTTTTTTATTGAATCTTATAATAAGATTCGCTAAGTTCTTTCAAGGCCTACGTGATAAATGTCATTTTTTTATTGCGCTCTTCAAATTAGTAAATCACGTAGCCCGTCACGTGAGCCACCATGTGATCTAAAATCGAGGCTTAAAACAGCCATTTTCTACTAGATCTATTCAGTCGTATGTTAAACCTTGAGGGCTCAAGAGGTTTTTATTGTTGTTGCCAGCTTGTTCTGAAGTTCGTTTATTTTTTGGAATTTAATAATTCATTATCTAGAAAACTACACAAGTGCTTCATATTTATAAAAGTTCTGGGAGAAAGATATTCAGTGGAAATTTATTCTGGAATTCTAAACGGAAACATTATAAACTGTGATTCAATCGAGGATTTGTTGCCATCAGTACAACGACCTTATCTGACGTCATCGCCGCCATATTGGAACGTCATCGAGATTCGAACCTGGATTCAATTAGAACTGCTTAGTGATAGGACTTATATTTTTCAATCCTAGGATTAAATTTTGGATTATATTCACAAACCGTAGGTCCTATTTCCTATTTTTACATTGTTTTCTAGGGAAATAAATCATTTTTGTTAAATTTACAAAGCTTGTTGGCTTCACTCTTTTCTTTTGTTACTTTTGTACGAGCTTACACGTAACAATACAATGATTACAGTACTGTATCTTTAGCATGAAGTATAATGTATGTTAAGGAAAAGAAATTTGAAAAAAAAAATAATTAAAATTTAATTCCTTTACAAGCAATGGTGTCTGAGATGACGTAGTGCTCTAAAATGCACCATCCTCTCAACAAATTCATGACCTTAGCATTAAGAATGTTGGAAAAAATGAACTCAAATACAAAGTCATCCAAAGGCAATCAAGCATAAAGTACAGGTCAGTGACCTAGTTCAGAACAATGTAAAACTCGCATTACTAACCCAATGTGAAAATGAACTTCAAACACAAATACCAAAGTTAATGAAACATGACATATAGGCGACTGATGAACTTTCAAAAAGATGATGCAGCACTCACAAATATAACTCCCTCTGAGTTATTTGATTCAATTGGGAACAGTGCCTGAATAAGAAATTATGCCTATCAGTTGAACTGTCACCGAAGAGTGGAATATGGGTGCCAAGAGCTTGATGATACGAAACTTTATTGCAAGTTTGACCAAAATTGGTTCAGAAATATATTACCCATGTTGGTAACAAACTCGGCTAAGTAGTAATAGAAAGCCATGTTTCTAACTCAGACAAGGTTTCTAGCTAAGAGACCCCTTCCCTCTCCAAACATATTTTTGACAAAATATGTTTGTCGGGGTAAGTGGTCTCTGAACTAGAAACCTTGTCTGATCTAGAAACGACTTGTTCTCTATTATTACTGTTGCAGCTATTTAAAATAAAAATAATTCACATGACCTTTGACCCATGACCTTGAACTTTGACCATGAACTTTGACATTGACCTGGGTTAAAGGTGAAAGGCGAGGGGTTAAAGATTAAAAGTTAAAAGTGACCACCTTTAACCTTTGACCTATGAACTTGAGCTTTAACCTGACCTTTAAAGGTTAAAGGTGAAAGCCGAAGGGTTAAAGGTTAAAAGTTAAAAGTGACTAGCTTTTCCGTGGTGACACTAGAATAGCGCCGTGGCATTGGTCTTACTCAAATAATAATAACCGTAATAAATGATAATAATAATAATAAATAATAAAAATAAACGAGAATAAACAGTAGCGTCATAAACGGTCACCATTTCATCGGGGTCCCTTCATTACCTTTTTTGCCTTTCACGGGGTCCCCGCATTGATGCCTTTCTTATGGCGGTTATGGGGCACCCCACTAGGCTTTTCTTTTTGGCTGACATTCTTTTTGAATGGTCCTGTGTGGGGTACCCTTCAACTGAGGTTGAGAGCTGACATACGTTACTGTTTATTTTAGGGGGCTCCTGCATAGGCACCCCCCCCCCACGAATCGCTAAACGAAAGGAAACTTTAGAGGGCTGTCCAGGCTTTTTGATTTCATGTACACCCCACCAATCAAACCCCAGGGAGAGTGCAAAACGCACTCACCACGTTGTGTGACGTGATGAGGAGGAGTACATGAAATATTTCTGCGGATTGGAGCCGCCCACTTATATATAAAACTGGCAGAATGCCCGCCGTCGACAATGTATCAGTCACGAGAATCGAACCCGAGGCCTCAGTATGATAATCCAATGTTATAACACTGCGCCACTTGTCCGATTCTTACAATTATACGTTTCAAAAATTGTTATGAAGTTACCTAATGCTGTATAAACTACATGTGGATCGAAAATAAATTCACACACGTTTAGAAATTATTATGCTGAATAAAATACAGTGTGAATCTAGATTTGTTCTAGAAAATATTATTACTAAATAAACTGTAGTGTGGATCTAAAATAAATCTGCCGGATGTCGTTGTAAACAGCTGTCGCATGACCTATTAAGTGTACATTGTATAGCTTGAAGTCAATAACTTACCTGGAATTTGCACGGCTATATTGAAGATATAAAATAACCTGCCTGGAATTAACGCAAGATAATGTACATCAAATACATCAGGAGAGTTAAAAGGTGTAAAATATCATTTTCTGTTACAAATTATGCTGATTCACACTAACTACAGACAATTACGTTACTGAATACAACACACAAAAATATCGCGACGGTCATGTAATGTTACGCAATATAACAAGCGGGATAACTGCTTAATTACTCTACGAGTTATCTCGATTCACAATACAAGGAAGACAGACAGAGTTTACTCCCTTATTTTTTCTTAAAAGAATTTCATCAACAGTAGCTATCACAAATAATTTATTATCGTGTTTATACAAACAAAATTTAATTTTTCCGCTTACTTTTCGATGACATTCAAATAACTCTCTCATTGCTACCCTGGTGAGAATATGCTTACCATCTTTTGCAAAAACCTTCGACCGGATCAGGTCAATATTTATTTTCGTGTATTTTTCTTGACTGATCGGATCATGAAGATTATCGTATTTCAGCATAAGCTCATCTCTCAACTTTTCAAGATAATCAAAATATTTGCTGTTATCTGATTTAACAAGCGAAAGTTTCATTCTATCAAATTTACTAAAACAAATACCTGAAATTTCGACATTAAATTCAACTGATAATTGCTGGCCATTAACCATTAAATTTTTAATTTTGCTACTAACTCCATCGGCAAATCTTAAATTTTCGAACATTATTTCTAAAGTTTAGACAAAATTGCGTAGTGTCCAATAGCTAACGTATTAATTCCGTCCTCGCAATATCTCTTATCATCAAAATTACTTAGTCCACGTTTTATAATTGTATCTGTTTCAAGTTTGTGATGATTTGTTCTGCTAACATTTGTTTTAATAAAATTAGTACATGTGTTTAGCGTTGCTTTAAAATCATCAAATTTCACACACTTTTTTACATATCCGCGAGGAATACCTTTTGCTTTTTTGTCAGTTTATCGTCACCTAAAATTACGGCGTACATTTTACTTCATCTTTCATCTTGCCGATGACTTTTTTATTTGCATCATCATGAAATCCACTACTTTTTGGATAATCCGATAAATCAAATAAGTTTTTATTGTTATAAATAACTTGATAAACATCCTCACAATTTATGTTATAAACAAGTGAATCCGTATCAGTAAATAGCAACTCCGAACTGGGCCACTGCTTTTTGGCAAAATTATAGTGAAAGTCGTACATTAGCCATTTTGATATATCAAGTACAGCTGAACCAACATAAATCGGTTTATTTAACTTTTAAATTTGTCGTTCGTCGCTGTATTGCAACAAGATTTTCATTAAATATTTTCATACTGACAAAACCGTCATCGTTAACTAATTTATTTCTGCGATTTACATCATTTACAATTTCAATACTGACTCGCTTTCTGATATTTTCCATAGTCTTACCAAACACGGAATTGTTCATCAACTTGAAAAAGTTTTTCTCAAAGTCAGTCTTAGCAATAGCACGAAGTTTGGTATTTAAATCAATATAATCTTACATCCACCGTGATTGATTAAATTTTAACACGCGATGAACTTTTCTCAAAATTAGTCCAGCATCTACTGCTTGTTTTAAATTTTTGTAATGTATCAAGTAATTTCTTTTATTTAACAAATTTGGAACTAGCTTATTACCGATCGAATTTTTTGCTGTTGTCATTGCCTGTTGTTCAGGCGATAATAAACTTTAATCGATCATCATTGACTCTGCACAAAACGGACAGTCGTTATGTAGATCATGTAACGAACTAGGATAATCGAGATCAACTTCAACAAAATAACTGACATTTTCCGGGAGATTTTTCTCAGTTTCTTTAAGAAATTGATCTGGAGTTATCCAATGAAATCCACTACACTGGATTGGATCTGACATAGCATAGCCATATAAGTTATTAGCTAAAAGATAAATAATATAGTCTGACGGTAAATTTTTTTTGGTAATTTTTTAAGTGTTTATTATTGGCTACCGCATATTTTTGTGTTATAACGCTAATTCCACCGCCAATCCCTTTTTCAATAAAGTTAAACATATCAACATCAGTTAAGATATTCAATTCTATCCTGCTTGTTTTTAGCAGAGCATCCCATGATAATCCTGGTGCAGAATAATGCCAGCATGGGTCTAATCCATAATTTTCATGACTAACTTTACGAAATTTCTCGAAAACATCTGCTAGTAATAAAACATCTGTTTTCAAATATAAATCATGATAATCACCAAGTGTCTTACAACCAAATTTATTCCAAATATCTTGTGCATATTTGTAGTCGTCATCTGTAATCTTTTCATTTTTTAGCTGCGAGTAAAATTTATCTTTGTTAGGAAGAGAAGTTTCATCAAATCGGCTCCAGTCGTCGAGATACTCATACGGCAAGACACCTTTTTTGTCAGAGAGACGTAGTCTTCACCAAAGCAACTTTTTAAATTATTGAAACTGCTACAACCTTTTACAAGCTCATCCAATGGTGCTACCATAAATTGCAGACTGTCGATGAAACATAATTTGCCAAGCGTAACTGACATATACTTTTCAAAATTGTTTGGAATATATTATATTATTTAATTTTAGTTTAGATTTAATTTACTCATTCCCAAATGCTTCAACACTGATATGACTATGATAACCACGAAAATTATGTAAAACGGCGGGAATAAAATCTGGCGCATGAAATTTCAAGTTACAATCATTATGTGCTGCTCCGCTATATTGACCGGTTAGATGACAGTGATCGCGCACTTTATCCCCAGGCAGAGGTTTGTCGCAGATATGACAATTAACTGCCTCATCAAAATCAAGTTGTTGTTTGGATGTTATTTTTATTGGAGCTGTTTTAGATAATCTGTTAAAAATTTTATTAACATCGTCTATTAAATTTTTTAGTAACCACATGGCAGGATTTTTACCTCTGTACAATGTTATTAGACTTGAAAAATTATCGTTAGCGCAACAAACTATTTTAGAAGCTGCTCCACATGGAACATGTTGTATTTTTCTTCATTTATTTGTATCATTTTCTGTGCCTGCCACAGGGACAAGTAGACACTCGAAATCAGCGTAAAGAACAAACGGAATATTTAATTTATGATTGTAATTTTTAAATTTTAATACTTTTTCTTTTTCTCCTGGCATTGTTATTCTTTGAACAGTAACACAGTATTGAAGATGCTCTTGCAGTTTTTCATCTTTACAAAAACCTTGTAAACAACGGTAGCAGAAATATTTCGTATATTTATCTTTATTATATTGTCTGCCAACTAGGCCGTTAAAGTTTTTTATGCAAACGTAATGATTCCTATAAAACAGGAAGTTTATTGTTTTTGCGAAGCTTTTTCTGAAATATACCTTGAATAAACATTTTCACGCTCGTCAAGACCAAATATATTAACTGAAATATTATTTTGCTTTTCAAACTTTGGTATTTGATTTTCTGCAACTGAAAAGTCAGTGCCATTAAAATTTATTTTTGATACGTGACCAAAATACTTGTCGACGCGATCAGCATTTTTTTCTGCTGGAAACATCGCAGAAAGAATACCCCAGTGGAGACATCTGTTATCAAAGTTCTTTACGTTTATGTAACATTTTTTTTTTGTTTTTAATTTTTTGAGGAAGATCAACGTAAGAACTACCGCGAAGTATGTTATATTTTACCGTGTGAAATAAAACTTCTTTTATTATTTCAAATTTCCAACCCGTTCCTGATGCAGTAAATTCCTCCAATTGTTTTATTTATTTCCTGATGTATTTCATCGGCGATTGATGAAATATTTGTTCCAGCTAATATTTGTCCTGATGTAGCTGTTAAATATGGTTCGACAATCTCGTTGCTGAAATCTACATTTTCAAAGATTATATCAAGTATATCTTTTTGAGGTGCATGTAACTTTGATAAAATAACATGATACTGTAGTATTAGCTTGATACGTTTATGCGCTGCAAGTTCTCGCGTTACAATCGGATGCAGAAGATGCAACAAATTTGAAGAATTAAATTTCGCTAAAACATTTTGATTATCAAATTTATAACTGTTGTGAAATCCTGCAAAAGCAGTGGCTATTTTTGTAGGTTCTCCTATAAGGCTCTTCTTGGCAATATCTCTCAATTTCAGCATTATATTTATATAACATTTTTTATATTTAATCGATATCTCATGCGCACGCGCTAGTTGAAAAACCAATTAGAGATATAAAATGCTTATAGTATAATGAAACAAAATATGTCAAGCGCAAGCGAGCAAGAAGACTATCATGTTCATCCCAAGTATAACTTATACGCGGGAAATAAGTTAGGGTCGGTGATTCACGTCGAATACGGACAACCGTTTGGTAAATCAACACCAGCTGGTTAGAAGATTAGCGTTAAAGGTGGTAATGCTGAGAGAGTTGAAATGTTTAGGAAAGATTTTATTTGCACTTTTTTTGTGATGAAACTCCAGAAGGACAACGAGTATATCATGTCAACGGCGCAGTTACTGATGATAAGATTGAAAACTTGTCTTTTCAAGATGAATTTCAACCTCATCCCGTGTTTGATATCTACGAGGGAAATTATAATGGAATTATTCGAAATAAACAAACCAAACAAGTGCTAGGAAAAATAAATAACAGCGGTTATCTTAAAGTAACTGTTAGAGGAACACTAACAGATTTTGTTGATTATTATAGCCTTGGAGTTGTTTACGAAACATTTAACAGACATATACCTAATCGATTAGTAATATATCACGTCAACGGTATTAAAACAGATAATCGTCTAGAAAATCTTGAACTTGTTACGCCTAAAGAAAATAACAGACGAGTACGAGGAGGTGGTATTAATTTCAGATGTCCTGCTAAACCTATAATATCATATAACATTAGTACGGGTGAGGAACTACAATTTCCTTCAATAACATCTGCAGCAAAACATTTTGATATCAATCCTAAAACAATAAAATCTGTTGCAGATGGAATAACAAATACGGCAACGTCAATGTCGGCCTCTGACAGAATTATCTTTAGATATGACGATTTATTGTATTTTCTAGCTCAGTTTTGGTAAGAAAATTATGAGCAAACATTTGAACATCATTTTGATTAAATTTTAGTGTAATTAATGCACTGTCATTAAGTTTATTTTTTCTGCCGTTGTTAGCATAATCTTATTAGAATCACCTTGCAGAATAATAATGTCAACAGAATAAGAACTATACCCTGATAAACATTCTCGCACTTCCTCGGGTAATTCTCTGTAATTTAATATATCAACTTTCTGATGATACTTTGTCTCGTTAGTCATTTATAATAATAAATTAGATAAATATATATTATAATCTGGATTTGATGAAACGACTTGCTGATACATATGCTGACGATAATTATACGGCAGGAGATGCTATAATCGCAGATAAACACAACTCGGTCGATTACACTGAAGACAACATTTTGTTTAACAATGACGATGAATAAGACGAGATCCTGGACGTGGTTGATAAAAAAAATTACAGCAGACCAACAACTGGACGATATGATGTTAAACATCATATCGCCAAGAAAATAATAAAATTTTATTTTACTGTTGCTTAGCAACAAATATTTTGGCAACTTATAAAACCTCTTCTTAGCTGAAAATTGCTGGCCAACAAAGGAGCATAAAATATGATTTTATTTTTGTTAAAATATTTAATTTAATGCCATTCGATAATTTAAGAAAGTTACATTTAACGTCTTGTGTAGATCGGTCAAATGTAAATCTCTACAGATAAAATACGAGCAAATTTATAACAATATTATTTCATAATTTGTTTAGTTGGAATCCAGCTGTTAAATTTATCACTGTATCCTCTCCATTTAACTAAACTTTTATTGCCTTTTTTCCGGGTAACTTTTTTAATAACAAATATATCTTGCTTATTTTTTTTGTAGTTCCTGCTCGTAAAAAATACCAGTTATAGGCTCACCTACTAAATCATTTAGCTCGTATGTTACAGGTATTGTCAGTAAAACTTTATCAACAACAAATACTTCTTCACTCCAGTTTGGAGTAAATCCTTTCTCAAATGTTTTTTTTTTTAAGTCAGAGAAATTCTTACTTTATCACCAACTTTAAATTTATGTCTGCGATACACGTTTTCATTTGCAAGAATCGGATTTTTAATTGTGTCATTTGGTGACATTTTTATTGATCTGTGCTTTGTGTTATTATAATTATCAACAATCTGCTGTAGATCGTGAATATACTTATTTGTATCTTTAGCTCTCAAATGTTTATGTATCAGCTTGTTTAGTGTGCGTTTAAATCTTTCAAAGACAATGCGTTTTCCTTCGTTTCCCGTAACATATTTTTTTATGTTATTTTGTTCCAGAAACTGCTCAATTTTTTAAATAAAAAAAACTCTGCTCCATGATCGGTCCAGATTCTGTTTGGTTTTCTTTCTCTACTTATTATTATTTGTTTTAGCGCATCAGTTATCGATATTCCTGTTTTATCCGAAACAGGTACACTAAACGCGTATTTACTAAAAACATCTGCAACGTTAAAAAGATATTTTTTGTTATCGTTAAACTGAGCAAGACTTGACAAATGAACTAATTCTATCGCCCAGATATCGTCAACGGCATCCGCGACAACTTTACGTCGCGGAAACTTTTTTTTAGGTTTATGTAGCTCTGATGCCAGATCATCATACAATTCTTTTCCAAGACCTAACTTATATTTTGTTCCTATCATTCCTCGAACTAAACTTCTATCAAATCGTTCTCTCATATTTACAGGTTTCATACCTTTAAGTTCATCTAGTATTACTTTATCGCAGCCGTGCTTATCTTGTTCGTTATCACGGTAGCAGATATCATGACGCATTGCAACTTGATTGTAAGGCTCTTGCCCGGGCAGCGGATTATCATTTTCATCTAGTTGTTTATCTAGCGTATTGTATGGTCCAGTGTATTTATGACCTGGTAATGTCAAACCTCCTTTTGGTTCTGGTAACTTTCCAATTAATTTATGTATATCTATACCTGTTCCAATTATTTCTCTGTTGTTGCATTTCTGACAGGACGTAACAATTTTATTTTGCTGCAGACATAGATCTCTGTCACAATCACAGTTACATTTCATTTTATTTTTTAATCGTCGACAAAACATTTGTCAGCAAAAAAATATTATTAATGAAATTTTTATTTTTGTTGAATTTTTTTGTATTATTTTATAAAATTGATGGGCGAATTACCTGACTAAAGTCAACAAAAATCGTAAAATTCCTTAAAATCGTTGGGTCAAAACCCCAGCTAACTTATATTGAATTTTTCAGATTTTCTGATAAAAATGAAAATTTTAGTCAAAATTTCTTTATTTTAAGCTAATTTTAATATGTTTTTTTAATCGATTTTTGAGGAGAAAATCGTAAAATTCTTTATTTTGTTGAAAAATCAAGTATAAGTTGTCTCGTGTTTTGACCTAACGATTTTAAGGAATTTTACGATTTTTTACGATTTTTTAAAGCCATTTTTGATTTAAAAAAACAGTATTTTTTAGCAAGAAATAAGTAAAAATCAACAATTTTAACAAAATTATATTCATTATTATAAAATATTTTCAGAACTATTTATATTTATTAATAATAATAAAATTCTTATTTTTGTTAAGTTTTGCTTTATTTTTAGAATTTGATGAGTGATTTACCCGACTAAAATCGTAAAAAATCGTAAAAAATTCTTAAACTCGTTGGGGGTAAATTGCGCGTCTAAAATAAAAAATATCGTAAAATTTCTTAACATTGCTGGATAAATTAAAAAATAAATATTATTAAGGAAATTATTTCTGTGATAATATTATTATAATTCTGAAAATATTTTATAAATTTTGATAAAACTGTTGATTTTCTACTAATATTTAGCTAAATTTTTTTTTTTTTTTTTTTTTTTTTTTTTTTTTTTTTTTTTTTTTTTTTTTTTTTT
>JAECUM010024510.1:5503-16436 GCA_016617855.1 Megalonaias nervosa
GAGCATAGTTATATATATATATATATATATATATATATATATATATATATATATATTTGAATGGGTATAATCGAATGGAAAGTTCAACTTACATTTTCAAATAACATTAAAGGTAGTGACGGATCTCATAATGAGAACATTTTCCCTTTTTTGGAGGAGAAAAAACCGAGAGTGTTACAGATACTCTAAAAAGACAGCAAAAATCATCTCATCAATTAAAGACCCATTTCTTTAGTTAGCTGTGTACGCTAAATCATGGAAAGGGTAATTTTTAAACATGTATACAATTACTGGCATGAAAATGATCTTATTTACGAATATATGGCTTTCTTCCAAATCACTGGTATTTGTGAAGCACTTGATCGTGGAAAAGACATATGTGTAATATATTTTGTGATGTTTCAGTCTTGAATTAACCACAAAACCTTTCCTTAACCCTATTATTCTCATAAGGGATAAACTCAAATCGGAAACCCATTTCTTAAAATTTAATAAGTATATTACCCCGCTAAACATTAGTGTTTCTTCGTATTATCTTTCTGGTGATTGCAAATACTCTATGATTGATACTAAGATCAGAAATCAATATAGCGACCTCAAAAAAGATCAGTCCGACAATCATCTGGTACACAAACCCTTATGCAGCTGTGTGGTAAAATCAGAAAGTGTACATCATTCTGTTTTCATTTCTACAATACACATTTCAAAGGAAAATTGTAACACTTGTTTATTCCTATCTCTACAAAACATTCTTCAATTGGCATACCTGAGCTTTCAACTGAGCAAAATTTGAATATCTTAAAATGTTTAGATTGTAAATACAATGGGACTATTGTTATTATTAATTTTGCTTTCTCTCTCAGACTGTATAATGAGCAATTGTTAGCGATATACGTGCACTTCATAAGATAATAAATGATATGTTGTTAATGTTTCTTTAAAATTTGTTTTTTATTTCCCCCGTGTACATTTTTTTTCTTGCCGCTTGTCATGTTTGATTAATTTCTATCACTGTATTTCTTTGGGCAAAGGCAGAATTAAGCAAATAACGTATGTTTAAGCCAGAGATAGTCATTTAATTTTAAAACAAAGTACAAAGACTAAATGAAAGGAAAACGAAACATTAAAATTGCGAAAATACATCTGTCAGAATTTAAGCCTTCGAATTATTGTTCTCGTCGTAAGAAACAAGAAACGCATACATGATAGGTATTATATTCAAATATGGTGTTTACGCGTGTCACAGACATTTAGAGATATTTACACTTTCTGCAGATGTTTTGAGATGAAAATAAATTCCAAGACAGTATTTGCCTTGAGGAAACAAAATGCAGTATTTTTTTCCGCTGGGAAAACCACGCTGAAGCTGTTCTGTCGTTTAGTTAAGAGGGATTTTTTTCATTTTCTTTTCTGTGGTAAGCGGAGGGGGTATGCAGTAACTCGTGGCAGAAACTATAGATGAAAACAAGCACATGGTTTGAATCGCTGTTCAAATTAATAAGTAATTGTAAATTATTTAAAAATCTCTTTGAATTTCCTATTTATTTATTGCATTTTATATTAAAAATTGAACATTAGTATTTTACAAATTCCCTTTAAGACTATATGACACAATGGTTTAGGAGTTACGCATTACTATTTGATTTGCTTACTCTAAGTTTACAGATTTTATATACTGATAAATACAAACACATCTCTCTCTCTCTCTCTCTCTCTCTCTCTCTCTCTCTCTCTCTCTCTCTCATACCCACAGCCCCCTTCCCCCCTCCGAGAGAGAGAGAGAGAGGAGAGAGAGAGAGAGAGAGAGAGAGAGAGAGAGAGAGAGAGAGAGACAAAAGAGGAAAAAGAGGAACATACATGCGTCGTAACATGTGTCAAGGAAATTGTGATGTTACTCAGTTTGGGAAATGATGCAAAAAATTACAAAACTCAGAGATAGATACATGGTTAGCTTTGGTAATCTTCAAGCTGTTAAAGTTTTAAAACAGGTTCCTTTGTCTCAAATATAAATGCTTTCTTATATGGCTTTGTTAAATATGTTTTCCACAAGGTAAAGGTACAACCACTTTTAAATTATCCCATTATTCAAACTATCAGTCCCTATCACAAATATTCCGCACGAAAATACACACCAATCAAGACCTTTAGATTTGAATACTTGGCGCATGTCATTTATCTGAACTCTGACCCTGAACTCAGCTGCTTAACTAAACCATGCGATGATAAAATCTCATCAAATTTACTCTCTGTGACGTTTGTTCCTAGAAACTGGCATATTACTCGGGCTAAGAAATATTTCTCCAACACCGACATCCTATAATCAAACAACTAATCAAAAAAATGTAATAAATCTATAAAATGGAGACTTAATAACAACTGGCGCACATCCTAAATTTATTACAATACTCCAAATGGCTCACTCTTCATACACTTCGCGTAATATGCATGTGATGAAGTACTACTTGTTTAAATCTGAACACTGTATGGTGAATACTTAATTAAATTAAAAGCGATCATTCAAAATTCTTAACGTAACGAGGATTGATACGTTATTATTTTTTCTTTAACTTTCACTTTACTATTTGTCTTCGAAGTTAAATTGGAACCACGTGCATCTTGAACACCTATTGTTTCCGCATACTAGTATTATTTTAAACTGTAGACAAGACACCGGTTGCAAAATGGTATGAGTCGAAAGATTTTATTTTAAAAAGAATAGTTATCTCGGGTAAAAGAAATAAAGTAAGATAGATTACTCTTTAAGCCTAGTCGAAATCTATGAAAAGGAATGTTCTCTCTCTCTCTCTCTCTCTCTCTCACACACACACACACACACACACACACACACACACACGCACACTGTCTTATCTTTATTTCATCCCTCTCGTTTGATTATATGTATGTACGTCACTAATCGCAACTGTTTCTAGAACTCATGCCTGTATGCTCGTTAATTAATTATTTATGTATATAATTGAGAGGAACGTATAAGTTGACAAACTTGTTTCTAGTCCTTTTGGCATGTGTCCATAATTGTGATCACCTTGACAATAAAATATGTTAAACTAAATTAAGAAACGCGCATGCAAGCTCACGTTCAAACATTCCATTGTCTTTAATCTTGATACTCACAGATAATGTCCATTTTTGTATTGTCTACTCATATTTAATCTCTTAATTAATACCCAAAGGAACACAGATGACGTAGCAGTTTCAACGCTCGCTTCGATGTACATAAGCATCCGGCTTCAGTTCCCGGTTTGGTCCTCAAAATGAGTCTAACTTCATGGATACACTTCACAGAATTTGTGTGCATTATTTGTTTTAATGTACTACTTGCTGCCTCTTGGTGCTGTAGGCTTAATAATTGCACAGAAAAGGATCGTCGATAATGTTTTACACACATATGGTCTAAACACAGTGCCATGCATTCTAAAAGACACATTTAAAATATTTCAATCTGAATCTGATGGGGAAAAAAATCATTTACCGGTCGCCCGTCCAAGGTTGTTGACTTCTCTCATTTTGTAGATTTCCAATAAAATATTGAACATATAATGAATTTGTCAAACAGTTGTATGAGTTTCTACACATTCTTTACTACATCCAGCAAAATATGCAGAATTCTTCGCGGAAAACGTATCTTTATTAAAGAAAATCGAATCTCATCTAGTGATAAAAACAGGAACTATTAGATAAATGGAATATTGCTTTCTCGCTGAAAATTACGAGAGAGAGAGAGAGAGAGAGAGAGAGAGAGAGAGAGAGAGAGAGGAAAAGAAAGAAAAAAAGAAAGAATATTATGTATAAAATAATTTCAAAAACAGTTTAAGATCCTTTAAATCCCTGCGTATATTTTTTCCCACGAAAAGACTTTCAAAATAAAGTTTAAAAACAAACATTTTATATTTTTTTTTGGTAATGTATTCAGTGTACTTTTCTGTAGCTAGTTCAATAAACGCTAAAGTCAGTGTAATTTGGACCAGTTTAGGCTGCTGTTAAGAACACAAGCGAGTAGCCATTTTGATCAACTGTATGCTTAGATCAGACACAATTTCCACAGCTGCAGTATTTAAGGCAATTTCAGCTACAGTACATGAAAGTAGCATAGAGGTATGCCAACATTCTTTCCATTATCCATGTTGCAAATGTAGACAACTTCATCTTATCCTTTTCACTTTGTCAAAAGTACGTAGTATTTCCGGCGCTCCATGTAATCGATCGATAATCAATATAACTACCAAAGTATTCCAAATGAGGTCTGAATGTTTGCAATTGAAGCTACGTCATCGATTCGTGAAAATCAATAATGAATTTAAACAGTTCATGGAATTAGTTGTGATCAAAGTATATGTGAATATGAACTATAACTGATAGTACTACCGACCATTGAAAACGATACACGTAAATTATACCATCCATCGTTTAGCATTAGAATTGTCCATAACTGTTGATGACAAATTACCCTTTCACTATTTACCATTGTTCTTTAACCTTCATTGTTTTAAATTTCACTTGGCTAGACTGTCTGCTGACTGCAGTATGAACAGTCATAGAATTACACGTTTTTCATCTCTCTCTCTCTCTCTCTCTCTCTCTCTCTCTCTCTCTCTCTCTCTCTCTCTCTCATACTGTAATAAATTTTGGAGATGCGCATTTGGTTATGGCGCCCCTTTTAAGGAATTCTTAGATTTGTGTGATTTTACTTGTTTGATTATTGGAATTCGGTGCAATGGAAATATTCCGTAGCCCGAAATAATTAGCCAATTATTAGGAGCAAACGTCACGGAGAGAAAGTGTTAGTGAGTTTCCATGATGCCATGGTCTGTGAGTAGCAAATTAGACCCAAACCGCATGACTGTCCCTGTCATAATGTAGTCCTTAATAAAATCGAGTAGTGTACCTTGGTGTTGTGACTACAGTGGCAGTATTTACGGTAGGAAACCGGTAAATTACACAATGGAATAAAATGAGAAGGGACTCTGTAGATACCGTTTATGTCGCCATGGTGGCAAATGTGATGTAGTTGTATTGGCGTAATGTGCCTTGGAACCATGGATTGACTGGCCTAAGGTAGCGTAGATAAAACAGTTCCCTGTGGTAGGGGATATTTGTAGAGTTTCTACGACGTGAACTGCTGACGGTACGGAAAGTTGATGAAGGAAAACTATGCAAACGTGCAGTTGATAGATATTTGGCAAGTTGGGAAATCTATGGTTTTACATTGATTAGAGTAAAATTTATGTATAGAATGGACACGTCGGGCTTTCTAACTTGCTGAAGTTGTATAGAAGCCTTTAGAAATTTTGGGTAAACTTATGACTTCTAGCGGGAATCGCGCCAGGGTTTGACACCGCTCGGACGAGCAAAGACCCCTGGCTTGTAACAATACTTTCATTTGTACTAAATATTAAAAAGACAGTAAATGACCTGCCTACTTCAAAATAAGTTATAAATGATGAAAAAATAATGACAGTGTAAAGACAAAGTAAGGGAATTAGCTCCCATGGTAGACAGCTCACTTAGCATGCGGGAGGTATCTTATTTTGTTGAACATTTAATTTTTCTATTCTCAGCTCACAGTTCTAATCGCCTGCCTTGGTGTGTCCTTATAGGAGATATTTTGCTCCCATTTCCTCGGTGTGATGTAGCCAATGTTGTCTTAAAAACGCCGTTATAACAAAATATACAAACAAAAAATAACAAACGTGCCTGTGTTGATTGGATTCTTTTTTCCAAGGCTTTATGACTCGGTGAGGGCTGGCGTGTGGAGGGGAGTGGGGTGGACTGTTATGTCGGTAAATAAAGAAGATGATGTTTCTAAGAGTAGATTTACAATTACGTTACTGTAGCAAAAGCTCTTTCAAAAACAACAAGAGACAAGGTACCTTAGAAATATTCATCGACAATAATTACTTTATTTTGCATTGCTTCGGTTTATCTTTGTGTTTGTTTAAAGAAGAATCAGTCCGCCAGGAAGATGATATTCAACGATATCAAGGAGACAAGAGAATCATAACCTCTGGGAAGTCTCTGTCTCATTGAGCATGGAAGAGTGACAATAGGTGCTTTTACATTTCTCACTCTTGCGACAGAGAAATCTAGTTGATTTGCTAACCATACTTTCCTTATTTCAGTCTGGCCATCTAAGTCTTGGTGTCCACGCGCCAGGAAATACTTTTAAAAAGAAGAAACCCCAGTTGTCTTCTGTTGTGCCTGAAGGAGTTGTTATAAAATCAAACAACAACATCATATATATAAATAAAAGAAATTCACTTATAATGCATCTTAGGATCTCTCCAACTTTGATAACACACCATACAAAACATTTTGAGAGAGAGAGACACACACACGTACACGAAGTTGAGCTACACGTATTTGGTATTCTGCTAGAAACTACCCACAGCATGGCGAATTTTGTCTTATCTTTGACGATGTAAATATTCAGGTCAGCATCAATAATGTAGCTAAAAGTATCTAATTATTTAAATACTTCGTATTAGGTAATTTTATTAGATTTAATGACGCTGACCTGAAAATTTACTGAGCTACAGATAGGATAAAATTCGCTGTACTGTGTGGAACGAACTATAACAGAAAACATCGTTTCAGACACACAGGCAATACACATCACTGGCTACAAATACACAAGCTCCCTCAAGAGCATCCGCAAAGACGGCATCAACCAGACATGTGTTATGTCATACCTGCGTTGTTCAAACTTTGTCAAACACCCCCAACCAGCCCCTAGTTGAATCAAACATTGTAAACAAATGAAAATTCCTGTACTACAATCAGGGTGGTTCTTTTGTCAGTCCACATGCTATTCCACAAGAAGATTTGCATGTAGAGTGTCTTTGTACCAGTAATAGCAACACTTGCCATATTTTCAGGACAGACAATGTAACTTTCCAAGAATAAATTGGAAATCGCCTCATGTCATTACACACTTCGTTAGAATTGTGTATTTTATCGCAACCATTGCCAACAATAGAATCGTTTCCAAGTTAGGACTGATGAAAGATAATAGTTATCCATTTAAAAGATATTAATTACTTATATACATTTTCATTTGACGTCCATCGATTACATGTGAAAATACAGTAATAATATAAAATGATTTAATGTTTCTATTTTCTCTTGCGTAGAACTTGTGTTCTTAGAGTCGCTTGGGTAACCCCATTGCCCTCATTAACATATTCGTATTAATGCGCGTTTAAAAACACGTGGCTCGAGATGCTCATGATGCAATACTGGCAAGAGGTAACGATGTTTTGTTTCTTTTCTCGCAGCAGCATGATAGCTAGATTCTACTTAGATAATAATTGAGATTTTCATCGAAGAATACAAAACCTAATGACCTTTATTTTTGAGTGAGAGGTAATCTGCTAAACTATATTGCTGAAGTGCAGGGTTATTTTAAATTTAAACCTAAAAGAAAATTCGGTGAGAAAAATAATCTTTGTCGGTGTTTGTACCATGACAAGGAAATTCCAGTCCGGTGTTACATTTTTTTGTTTCCCCCTCGGCAGATCTTCGTGTGGACACAAATAATGTAAACATTTGACTGGGATTTTCATGTCTCGGTGCAAACACCAACATTGATTCTCTTAGTCGTATCTTGTCATTATTCTAAAGTTTATAAAGATAAAATATAGCAGAGCTTATCCTAAAAGAATAATACAGTGATCTCTAACTAACGGTAGCCTTCTGTCCCTTTCTGATATCATATACCTTTCTAACAGCATTTATGGACCACACCTTTGCTTGTTACCATGGCCGTGTAAATTGATACCGTCTAGTCGAACTTATCCATTTACCATGAACACATAAATTGATACCGCCTAACCGATTGTATCCATTTGTTTCTAACAAAAGGTGTACACATATCCAGGTGTAGTAGCGTCCTCAAAAGACACACACACACACACACACACACACACACACACACACACACACACACATACTCACACATGACGCCTTCATACGATTGAAGTATTCCCATCATAATTGTGCAGAAGTGCAATGTAAAAGAAGGATTTAACTTTAATGACAAAAACAACTTTATGAATATGAGTTTTTAAGTACTATATTTATTATGTGGGATATTGGTTCAAAGGTAGATTTCGAATATGAATTTTAAAATATTAAAATGACTGTCAAAATTTCTGGTCTATCAATCATACAAAGCACTCCCACCGAGAGGGATATTTTATAAAACAAATAGTGCAATGGTTCTGAACACACGCTTCATTCATAACTGTCTCCAAATTACACAACCATTATGAAATAGAATTACAAACGACATGGAAATCAGTAATATCGGCAAATGTCATATCCAACCTTCTAGCAACCAGGCTAAGGGAGATAATATCTGACAATCAGGCTAAGGGAGATAACATCTATCAATCCTGATATGGGTGATACAATAACATTTCACATCTGCATACTGTAACAGCGTATTTCAGCTCGGCATGTTATAACAATAAAGTTAATTTCATTCAGGACAAGTTGTAAAACTCGGATCAAAAACTGTTCTTTTTAAGCAGGGCCTACATAGTGTATTCTAAATACAACCAACTTGCATTACATTAGTCGAGTTCGTTTCCGGTTGGTTGTTTTTTTGTCGATGCCTCGAAAGGAATCCGTTCTTGCGAAGAAGTTTTTATTTAAATGAGTTATCACCTTTATTTTATCACATTCATTCCAGTATGTATACATTTCAATATCAATAAAAAAAATTGTGACAGACATATAGATCTTTCCTTCATGACTAAAACTATAGTAATTCTGATTTTAACATGATACTAATTTACTTTCTTTTTCTTGAAATAAAATGTTTATGGGTCTAGTCTACACAAATCTGATGAGCACATGTTTTGATAAATAACAAGCCTAAGTGTTTTATCTTTGTACACAGAAGCCAAACGATGAAATGGAAATGTAAATAAGAATTTGCTCCTATTACATTATAAAACTGATTTACATGCAGCTAGATACAAATAATATAACAACGTACATGGAAATTCATGAACGTGTAGAAAATATGTTCACCAGTTTCCCGGACGATTGTATTCTTTCTTTACATAAATATTTACATTTTGATATATGATCACGTCTACTATCCTTTGATATATTTCAGGTAACAGTAAAACGCCAACAACAACAACGTCGTTAATGAGAACAATATGTACATAAAATATGCACGTGTGTTTCATGATAATTATCGTCGGAATATATATACTTCGATAGGATACTCTTAATCTTAAAATATACTTTGGAAAGTGGAATAAAGATATATTTTAAATTACTGCGAAACCGTCACATCAAAACTAAGGTCTAAAACAGACTTGTCAGTCATGTTGCTACTTGCGAAAGACGTGTAATGGATTCGGCCGTCGGATTTCAAGCACACATATGACATTAAACTTGGACATGAAGAATAAGTTTGCTAAAATCCGGATAAAGATCTGGGCAATGGTTCATACTCTTACTGGTATTAACCTATCGACGACTATCAATCAAATGTTGCCAATCACTGATCCAAAGTGAAATGCTGATTAGAACGAAAGACAGTTTAGTAGCAGCTGTCACGCAATTACCTCTGTAACACGGGTTTCTGTAAGGTCTCGTTGACTGAACTCTGATAACAGGACATTTTAGTCTGTAAAATACATACAGTGTATCAAGATATATCAAGAGACCGCATGGGTCTGCACAAGGAATTGAAAATAGACTTACCTGAGTTTTATCATTTCAAACGAGCCTGTTCTGATAGAGATTTAAATACACAAAAACATATTCCTGATTTCATGCAAGACAATCTGGGTCTAATCAAACAGGAAGAAAATAATGTTTTGCAAACATCATTCATTCTTTTCTGTTGATTTGAAAGTTAATACCATGTTGTACGTGAACGAATATACGACGGCTACTTACATTGTTACACCGTGTAGTTCACAAATCAAGCCAGATACGATGTCAGTGAAAAAAAATGTAAAACGGACAACAGTAATTTATATGATTGTTTGCAATTCACTGAAGAAATCCTTCTTGACTGCTATGAAAAATGTTGTCTCATTTAGAACCCAGGGAGGGGTAGGAGGAATGGGGGGGGGGGGGCTGATCTGGCAGACCTTCTATAGTCATTGCAATTTCTTCTGATGCTGATTCAAAAATAAATTCTGGATCACTTTCTCCACTCTTAATGTACAGTATCAAAACACCGTTTACAGTCGTTTTGGGAGAATTAATTGTGCGGTTGACGTTGAAATGGTTGCTACGCTGACGATTTTCTCCATTGTGATGTAGTCACAGAAAAAGTAATTCCATTTCTCTAGTTGTCATTAACCGATTGCGCAATTGATTCAGAGGTAATTGTATCTTAATTAAATAACTTGACGACAATGTTGCTTCCTAAAAAGTGTAGACCTTTAGCTAGTGCTCCTTAAATAGTAATTTGTAGTAGTATACCGATCTGGGGTTTCTAGCCCACTATGGAAATTTTGAGCCAGTTCCAGTTATAACCGGTTCCA
This sequence comes from Megalonaias nervosa, assembly GCA_016617855.1. NCBI lineage: Eukaryota > Metazoa > Mollusca > Bivalvia > Unionida > Unionidae > Megalonaias > Megalonaias nervosa. The sequence goes on from JAECUM010024510.1 coordinate 16,039, forward strand.
ACTGGTTTGTGACAGTTGCAAGGAGCATTATGATATTATACCAGTTCTAGCGTAACATAAAATTGAATAACAATAAATAGATAGAATAAATGGAAGAAGAAGAAGTTTGTCATATTAAATTTCCTTATAATGTTAAAGTCTATGCGTTTAATATCACAGAAAAGGTTATGATAAAATTTAATTCTGCACATGAAGCCGCTATAGGAATGAGCCTAGACGAATCTGAAATAAGATCAGATAAACTTATTCGCGACACAAGCAAGTCATTATGGAGATGTTATAGAATGACAAAGTCTAATGAAAAATGTTAAGTAAATGGATAAACGATTCCAATGATGATATATATGATCATATTTTAAATAATCTCAAACCATGGCATAAGAAAATTGTTGACGGAG
>JAECUM010024513.1:0-20504 GCA_016617855.1 Megalonaias nervosa
GTTAAGTCTAGCTGTACAAAGTGTTTCAAACTTGGTCCAGTCAGCTTTCTTTAAATTCCACTGTGGAATCGTGTCATCAATTGTAACGTTGGTGTTCTTATGAGAGATTGGAAAGTGATCACTGCTGTGAAGGTCATCAGCGACCTTCCAATTATAATCCAAAAGTAGTGAAGGAGAACAAATTGTCAAGTCGATACATGTGTATGTACCAGTTCCTGGGTGCAAGTACGTCGGAGATTTGGTATTAAATAGACACAAGTCGTGTCTAGTAATAAAATCTTCGACCCTTTTGCCCCTGTCGCTTATGTAATTTGATCCCCATAAAATATTATGGGTATTAAAATCACCGAGTAAAACAAATGGTGCAGGAAGTTGTTGAACAAGCGTGTCTAATTCGTTTGGTAATAAGTTGGTGTTTGGTGGTATATAAATAGAACAAAATGTAATCACTCGATGTAGAGTGACACTCACAGCAATGGCTTGCAAATTTGTGTTTAAAGGGATGACGCTATGTGGGGCTCTATTGTTCACAGCAATAGAAACCCCTCCCGAGGCCCTGTCAACGTTCTGTAAGTAGGTGTTAAACAGGGAGTAGTTTTTAAGTGTGATGTTGTCCCTATCTTTTAAAAAGGTTTCCTGAAGGCATAGTATTGCAGGATCATATTCGTTTAAAAGCAGGAGAATATCATTGTAATTGGCTTTAAGTCCTCGACAATTCCATTGTATGATCGTGTTCTTCATTATAAGTTTAGATTGGAGATTTTGGAGCTAGGTTAGACTTTTTGCGGAGAGAATCTATATGGTTATTTCTACGGAGGAAGTACGGGGATGATTTTTTGTTAGGTCTGGAGCTACTTTGAGAACATGGAGCAGTATCTTCTGCATCCATGCTCTCAATGTCCCCAAACCTGTTATAGAGTTTGATGGGGTCTTCTGACCCCTTTTGCTGCCTATTTCCTTGTGATCTGTTTGTGTTCTTTGGTGATTTCTGTTGTTGAGTATTATTGAATGTTGTTTGGGTAGATGCCGTGGTTCTTTGTGCTTGGTAATGGGGGGTGTTAGTGCTTGATGTTGACTCGGGTGCATCTGTCTGCGTTTGAGGGTGCTTCGTTGCCTTGGGATTGTTCTTCACTACAGTGGAGAAGGATGGGCCAGGAAGAGATATTTTTGCCTGTACAAGCTTTCTGGCCTCTGGATAGGGAATGTTGGATGTGTATTTAACCCTCTGTATTTCCTTCTCCTGTTTCCAGGTATCACAATCCTTGGAATTGGCGTGGTGCTGTTTTCCACAGTTGACACAATGCGGAGTGGCTCTACACTCAGATTCCTGGTGAGAGTGATCTCCGCATCGGCCACATATTTGGCTTCTTGAGCAGCGGTCTTCATGATGACCATATTTCTGACACTTATAACATCGAAGTGGATTTGGTATGTACACATCAACCTTCACTTGCAGAAAGCCAACTTTTACCACTCTGGGTACTGTTGGCTTGTTGAAGGTGAGTATAATGGTGTTGGTGTCCTGCAGGTTGTTGTTACGTTTAATACGTATTCTACGGACTGCAGTGACACCTTCGTTTTTCATCCCTTCAATGATATCCGTGTCGCTGACTCCAGCCAAGTCACGACAGCGAATCACGCCTTTGAACGAATTGAGTGTTGTGTGGGCGAACGAGGTCACTGGAATATCGAAAAATGTTGTCATTTTCTTGAGATTTTCTGTTTGACCTCGTCGCTCACACTCGACAAGTAGGCAGCCCGATTTTAACTTTTTCACACCTTTTGGTGTTCCAATCAGTCCCATAATTGTTTTCTCGATCACAAGCGGAGAGAGTACATTAAGCGGTTTTGTGGCATCTTTAGACTGTATAACCATGAAGCGTGGAAATGAATCCACACCACATGGTTCGTCATCTGAGTCAGATAAAGTTTTGGTACGCTTGAGTTGATTTTTTTTGGATATATCCATGTTGGTGGATTTAAAATTCAGCACCCGTGCTCCCCGCCCACCAAGGGGACACTTTTCAAGTGTCAGGGATACACAGATGTTATACTCAGTAGGTAAATTCACCTCCTGATTCATCCCATAAGACATACTCAGTCGGTAAAATTACTTCCCAATTGACCCGTTGAGCCACCGCCTTCTAGGAAGTCTTCGAAGACTTGGAAAAGGGAAAGTTAAAGGGATAGAATGTAGGGGCAACGGTGGTATCAAGAGAGATACAACGAGAAAGATAAAGAAAGTGAGCGAGTAAATAAAGACCTCCCAGGGCTCGGCGTGACCAGCCGATTTGTCGAGACCGGGCCCATCCCGACCACCCGTCTAGAAGAAGTAGAGGCCAAAGTAGTGTATTGCATCGGAAAGCCTCTGCTCAACTACCAGGATCCTTTCCTCCTCCGACACGGGTCGCAACCCACGGCAAACAGGTTGCCTCTACTTAGTCGCCTCTTACGACACGTAGCGAGGCAAGGCGGACCAATTCTACAACCCCGGACCCGCAGGGGGATGTTACAATAGGGATAATAATCCTGTATTTTAAGAATTTCGGAACATTAATATTGGTTCAACTGTAGCAAAATTCCATTTTTCTGGCTTCACTGACACATGGCCATTATAGCTAAATTAATGACATTAATACCACCATTAACATCCTGAAATCCTTTAATGCATGGCTTTTATCCCTGATGTGATTCGCAGTTGATCTTTAATAAAAGGCATACCAGTGACAAATAGCTACTGTGTGTGTGTGTGTGTGATTTGGATTTTTAACGTAGCTTTAACAATTTTTCAGTCATATCGCTACGATGTCTGCAGTGTGACAGTTTATAGTGATGTCTAGCACTGGGGCATCATGCCGCAGACATGTAGCATGATGTCCTACCCAGTCACATTATCCTGACACCAGGCCGACCAGTCCTAACACTAACCTCTTTATGCTGAGCGCCAAACGAGGCAGCTGTTAGTACCATTTTTGTAAGTCTTTGGTATGACTCGGCCGGGGATCGAACCCACGACCTCCCGCATCCGAGGCGGACGCTCTAACCACTAGGCCACCGGAGCGGTAATAGCTACTGTAATTGCCTATGTATTTACCTACACGCAAAAATGCAAACAGTTATGCCTGATATGACTCTGCCATATTTACCTACCTATTTACCCACACCCAAAAATATAGTTATGCTTGATAAGACTTTGCCATAATTACCTATATATTTACCCACACCTAAAAATGCAAACAGTTATGCCTGATATGAATGATGTAATTACCTATGTATTTACCCACACTCAGAAATGCAAAGTTATGCCTGATATGAGTTTGATGTAATTATCTATGTATTTACCCACAACCAAATACAAAGTTATGCCTGATATGACTTTGATGTAAGTACCTGTGTATTTACCCACACCCAAATACAAACAGTTATGTATGATATTACTTTGCCATAATTACCTAAACATTTACCCAACCCAAATGCAAACAGATACATCTGATATGACTTTGCCATAATTACCTATGTATTTACCCACACCCAAATAAAACAGTTATATAACTGTTGTTAGTTAACTGGCAGGGTCCATACTGTTTGTTCAACCAGTAATTTCAAAAAATGCTGTTGAACCTTATCTTCCTGATAACAGATCTGGGTCTATGCACTGCGCAGTTGCATATGCATAAGGTATATTTGAATCTGCACTACATGTGTACCCTACCAACATCATATTCATGATTCACAGAGCAAAACAGAGATGGCATGAATAAATTTGTTTCATTTCCTTTCCTTATAGGGAGGGGGCTTGTAAGGGAGTGCAAAAAATGCATTTTATTTACTAATTGTTTTGCTCCATAAATGCAAGGTGCATGCACCTAAAATAAAAAGGATAATTACACCAATTTTAAACTATCAACATTGAACTGAACAGACTTGTTGAATTATGAAATGGAAATAAGCAGTTAAATTTCTATTCAATACAATCCAAATGGCAGGCATGATCCAGGGAAGAGAACTACTTGTATATGATTTTCTGAAGGAAAGAGGTGTGGATACAACTAAAATGGAGGAAGAGAAGGTGGGGTTGTGTTGTTATTCAGTTTATTGGTTTCATCCATTGACAGTAATTAAAACATGAATCAAATATTTTGAAGATTTGACTTGTTTAGACTCTTTAAAGTGTTCAAGAGACATTAACTGTATAATAAGTATATTGGTATACTCCAATGTTATTTCTATACTAGTAAAGTTTGTCACTCATTTATTTCAAGAAATCTTGATACACTTGTCAAGCCTTGCTTTTCTTGTCTATTTCTTGTCTTTTCAAGAGCTCCCATGGTTACTTCCAACAAAAAAAGCGTGTGCCTCTCTATCGAGAATTGGGATTTTTTTTAAAAAAATCACAAAACAAGTACTGCTGGGAACATTTAACACATTGGCTTTTGGTCTTCATGACTTTCTATCCTTCATCACTCATGTAATTGTTCTTGCATTTTTTTTCATATATCCCTTCATAGAAGAATCAATCTTTAATATTGCAAAGATTTATCAATAGTTTAAACCAAAATTAATTATATAATTTTATTCTTGTTTTGCACAAAAGTATATATTTTTTTAGTAACAGTCATGGTACTACTTGAGGCTTTTTCAGAGCGAACCTTTAACATGACATCACAGTCATTAAATGTATATGTTTATTTATGTCACATCAAATTACAGGTTTTTTCACTTTTAAAGGTTACAACTCATTTGCAGCTTATTCACCTAGCAAACATGTCAACAAATTACACAAATGAACACTACTAAAAACTATTTCCTTGGAAAAAAAATTGTATCATAGAAAATATGATCACATTCATTACATGTAATCTAGCATTTCACTCTTGATATTTGACTCCAAGCATAGCATGGTAGGTAGGTCTCTGGCCAGGTGTTCAGTTTAAGTGATTCATAACAACAATGTGTATAACAGTCATCAGTATGTATTGCGAACTATCAAAACAGCTGATTAAAAGATATATTCTAATTAATGAAGGAATACATATCCATAGCTAGGAAAATGAAGAATGTGTCTGCTGTTTTGTCAGATCGTAAGTGATGCACATATCTTGAATAGTCAGAACACTTATTAGGCTCATATAAAAACAGTGGCTTTTCTATGGTTAAAAATGACTTCTGGTAAGGAAATTAATATAGAATCATCTTATACTCCCCATGAGAAAGTTATGTAAACATTTTTATTGAACAAATAATTATGTAATAAGAATCTTCAGGAAATGATATAACTTATGTATTTACTATGACCTGATGGTCTCATATTTTCTTACTTAGATCTAAATGTTAGAGGCTCTGACTATAGATATCATTAGAGGGAGCCACTGTGGTTCACTATATATACCATTAGGGGGAGCCACTGTGGCTACATAGTCTCAGAGTCAGTGGGTTGTGAGGTTAAACCCTGTCTAGACAAGCTTCAGTTAATTTTTGTAATTCAAGGCAATTTACTCTTTTCTTAACAGTCAGTAGAGCGATAATATACAAGTGCCATTTCAAATACAAATCAATCTCAGTCAAAAAGTTAGTTCTGATGCCTTCTCTGTTTGTACTAGGGAGGGAGCCCCATACCTCATAAAAATGACGGCCAGAAAACCCAGAATGTTTCCTTTAGTAAGCTTTCTTTAGAGTTAGATGGTGAAAAATATGTCCTGGAAATGCTTCAAATGCAGGACCTTCCAGGGGCCCACAGAATCTCTCACCCACTTGTTTAAGCCCACCCCCAATGATACTAAATTATATTTCTGCATCCACCCCAGTGTACATATGAATGCATCTCAGTAACTTAGAAAAGTAGCTGATGCCATGGCCAATGGTGTCAGTTTTAGATTATTCAGGCAACATGAATGTGTACTGTTCATAATTTACAATATAAGTTTTTAATCATTCCTTATGGGTCATTTCATTTGCAATTTTCATTGACTACCAGTTATGTTTGACAAATTCAAATCTTGCATTGCTTGCCAAAGTCATCACTGCCCCAGATAAGGTGCGAATCAATGTATTTCACTCAACTAAAAAGTTTCATACAGGGTTTTTTCTTCGAATATGCCACGTATGTAAGCATTTTTCTTTCACTTAGAAGATTGATGTCTATATGCATACATTTGTTTACACAATGAGACAATTTAAACATTAAGTCTAATATTATTACATGGTGCTGCATACATCATTGATAGAATAAAACTTAAAATGCAAATACTTATGATGTAAACAAGTACAGTAAACTGGTCCAACTTAAACCAGTCCAGCTTAAACCAGCCCTTTTCTATAGTCTCAGCTGACAGGGTGTTTGCTTGTTTGTTTCTTGCATAAAATCAATTGTTCAGATAATATCAAACACTAAAAATGTCGGGAAAACAAGGGAGAAAATCTTTGAAGCCTGAAAGTCTATTGAAAATTTTTACAATCTTTGGGAGTTTTTCCAGCCAAATTACAGTCCAGCTTCAGCATCAGTACATGTAGTGAGAAGTCTTTTTCTCAGATGTAGCTGATAAATTTGTTGAATCAGACTCTATTACATCATCCAAAATTATGAGGGAACCAAAAAATAGGAAACATGATTTTTGGAGACAACCCTTACCATGCTTGGTAGTAATTGATGTAAATGATGCTGAGAATAGGCTGAGATGTATGCATTGTACAAGATACTAAGTGAAACATGTTTGGTCTGATGAAGGTACACCAAATGTACAGAGGTCCTTGATATAGAGAATGCCTCTAAGGATCATATGAGTGTGGAGAAACTGATTTTGCTTGAGAACATAAACAAAAATGATTGGGTATTGTGATTACCATTTAAAATTAAAAAGTACCCTGTGATTTTAGTAAAAATTGAACTTCACTCAATTGATTTTAATTTTATGAGTGAAATACCCAGTAGGTCCCAAAAGTTATCTGGGGCACTGGGTAACGTTTGTATTTATTTATTTACTTAACTTTTTATGCTTCTTTGGAGTAAATGTAACTCCTTGTAGAGATGGGATTCGAAAGGTCAGATATCTTTCTCACAGTTAGACAGAATCATCTAACAGTTGCATTTGCTTACAGGGATCAGCAACACTGGATTGCTAGTTTATCACACCCATACACACATGCATGCACACAACACACACACACACACACACACACACACACACACACACACACACACACACACACACACACACACACACACACACACACACACACACACACACACACACACACACACACACACACACAATTGGAGGGAGAGGTCTGTTCATCACACTTTGTTGTAGGCAAGATAGCAGAAAACTAATGATCTTGGCCAGACCATATTGGACATTTAAATAATTTGATTGGATGCCAAGACCTCATTAGGTAACAGTGACTGTGACCTTATTTTAAAACTTTTTAAACATTCACTGGAATCATTTTAAACATTCACTGGAATCATTCTAAACAAAAGCATTTTTGACCAGACATTGTTAGCACATTTACATAAAAAGTCACTTGAGCTTGACGAATAAAATTGGGTAGGCATATTTTCCTTTTATATTATGATGTAAATGACACATTTAGATTGTCAGGCCATTGTAGCAATTTACATATTTTAAAAACCTTTTTAGCTATACTGTTCACAGACGAGAAGGGCTTATGAGATGGTCTATTGTCAATTATCTAAATGATCATCTGTCCGTAAGTACATTTATTATTGCTACTCTTGCTGAACTACTTGGGGAATTGCCATTAAACTGTACACACACATTAAATCCATGGTCAAGTTGATCTTGATTAATGATGCCACATGGACATCCAAAAGAATATGGCCACCATACTGTCATTAATCCTGCGGAATAGATGGTCATTTCAACATGGGGTTTTCACCAAGACTTCTTACGATATCTAGTTAGTCCGAAAAGAAAATGGTGCTGATTTGACCTCCAATATGGCCTCCATAGCATCCATCTTAAACATTTTTCTGCTACTTCTCCTGAATGGAAAGTCATAATGACATGATGTTTTCTTATCACACTTCTTATCATGTCTAATTGGCCCGAACTGAACATGTGCCAATTTAATGTCAGTAGCCATCTTGAAAATCTTGTTGTCAATACTTCTCCTGAATGGATGGTCATACCAACAAGGGTTTTTTTACTGAAAGTTTTCTCATGATGTCTAGATGGACCTAAATGAAAATGGTTTGAATGTGATGTCCGGTGAAGCCACCATAGCAGCCATCTTGACAATCTTGTTTTATAGCTACAATTCCAAATTGGAAAAACATATCAGCATGGGGTTTCCTCCAGAAGACCTCTTATGATGTAGTGTTGGTCCTAAAGAAAGTATCGATTGTCTTAAACGAAATTGATGCCAATCTCACTCTGACATTGAATATATCCATCACAGCGGCGAATTGGTTGGTTGGTTAGTTGAATTTTTACGGCGCACCAGCACTATGAGGCTATTTAGCGCCATACAAAAGGTTATATCTTTCATCATTTAAAAGTGGTAAAAGGTTTCGTATCGACCAGCGATACGAAACCAAACAGTTGAAGGTAAAAAGATGGAATGGTAACGGTTATAAATAAATAAAGTTTCCCGATCAACGGGGAGTTCAAATGATGTGTGTCAACGAAAACAGATGAAAGGTTATTAAAATCTAACGACGGTATATATAGCACATAAAACTGTTCAAGGTGATAGCATACAAGCTATAGCTTATGATAAATATTTGCTTCCTTCAGGAAGTCTATAATATCAGAAACGCTAACTGTATCAAAGAGCTCCCTAATGTCATGCACATTGTAATAATGATTACGCGTAGGTTGGAGGTCGAAACACTCCAACATAAAGTGCTTAACGGTGAATGGTTCATTGCAAGCTACGCACTCTGGTGGGTCTTCTTCTTTTAGTATGTAGGAGTGGGTTAAATAAGTATGACCACTTCGAATTCTTGCAATGACTACCTCCTCCCTACGGACGGCTCTGTAGGAAGGAATCCATTCTCCTAGAATTGGCTTGGTGGCATGAAGTTTGTTATTCACGGCATCATTCCATGATGCCTGCCATTTCTGACGTAAACAGTCTTTGATACTACGTTTAAAATCAGTATACGGTGTACTAAAATCAGATGGTTCTAGTGATAGGGCCATTTTAGCAGCGCAGTCAGCTTTGTCATTACCTTTAATTCCAATATGGCTGGGTAACCAACAGTATACTATATTGTGGGAGGTACTCAGCTCAGTATGTTTAAGGAGAACATTAGCTAATAATGGATTCTCCTGTTTTCTATTATGTAGTGACTGAAGCACTGATAGTGAATCGGAGAAGATGATGCTATTTAAAATACGCTTGTTTTCAATATATTGCAATGCAAGGTCTATTGCTCTGATTTCGGCTGAAAAAATTGATGTACCATTTGGCAAGCGAACTTTTGTTGTGTGTTTTCCACTAACGAAGGATGCAGCAGCGTTTTCCTCATCTTTTGATCCATCAGTATATATTCTTGTATAATTTTCAAATTGGGCGATTAGTTCATGGTAAGAGTTGTGGAAGATGGAAGGGTTTGTCTCCGATATTTTTCCATCGTGTAACGTGAAAAGTACCTTTGGTTGTTGAAGTAGCCAGGGAGGTGTTTCGGAGACGGTCGTTTTCAGAATTTTTGAAAGTTCAATTTTGGTACTGTCAAAGCATGGCAATATTCTAATGCCAAAGGTAGGTGTGACGTTTGGTTAATTGTCATATAAGGTTTTATATTTGGGTTCAAAAACAACCGAAAAAGCAGGGTTCAGAGGGTATGAGCTTAATTTGAGAGCATACTGTGCGAAAGAATTTCTCTACGTTGTGATAAAGGTGGTTCGATCGCTTCAACGAGTAGGTTTTCACACGGGGATGTCTTAAATGTTAACAGGGCAAGTCTTATTCCCTGATGATGAATTGGGTCTAGCATCTTCAAATAGGGCTTCCTAGCTGAACCATAGACAACGCAACCATAGTCTAGTTTAGAGCGAATAAATGTTCTGTATAACCTTTAGCTTTCAAATTCTTCAGGTGTGGAATAAAGGTCAGTTTTCTGTCGAAGATAACACCTAAGAATTTTGCTTCCTCAACAACTGGAATAGGTGTTCCGTCCAGTGTGAGTTTAGGTCCATCGTGATGTCTTCGTAACTGACAGAAATGCACACATACAGTTTTTGATTTCGAGAATTTGAAACCGTTAGTGTTGGCCTAATTTTGAATCTTGTTGATATTCTGCTGTAATTTTATTTCAATTGTATGCATGTGCTTGGATCCGTAACATATTGAAAAGTCATCAACATATAGGGAGCAATCCACACCTGGATTCAGACACTTGGTGATGCTATTAATTTTTATGTTGAAAAGCGTCACCGATAAAATACTGCCCTGGGGCACACCCATCTCTTGATCGTGCATATCAGAGAGGGTGGAGCCCACTCGTACCTTGAATTCCCTGTCGGAGAGGAAGTTTGATATGAACGAGGGCAGTCGGCCTTTTAGACCCAGATCGTGCAGGTCATTTAGTATTCCGTACTTCCATGTTGTGTCATAGGCCTTTTCCAAATCAAAGAAAACCGCTACTAAGTGTTCTTTCTTGATGAATGCGTCGCGAATAAATGTTTCCAGTCGAACCAGATGATCATTGGTACTACGACCATAACGAAAGCCACTTTGGAAAGGAGATATTAAATTGTTGGTTTCCAAATACCATACAAGCCGAGAATTGATCATTCGTTCCATTGTTTTGCAAACGCAGCTAGTTAATGATATAGGTCTATAGTTGCTAGGGTCTGCGCTATCTTTGCCTGGTTTGGGAATTGGTATTACTGTTGCTTCTTTCCAAATTTTTGGTACATTACCAGTAATCCATAAATCATTGAAGATTTCCAGAAGAACTGTTAAGGATGGTTCTGGAAGGTGTTTCAAAAACTGGTAATGTATATCGTCAGGCCCAGTAGATGTATCATGGGCCTTATTCAAAGATTCCATACGCTCCGACAATGAAAACGGTTGGTTATAGCTCTCTGAGTTATTCGATGTGAATTTCAACCGTGTTTTTTCTTTTTGAGCTTTCAATCCTCGGAAAGCTTCTGAATAATTAGACGATGAGGAATTTTTGGAGAAACAATCGGCAAGTACATTAGCTATTTCATGTTTGGTATTGAAATTGTTATTATTTAGCTTCAGATGTCGGAAATAAATGTATTTTCCCTTCCCGTTTATTTTGCGGATCGTATCCCAAACTTTCTTTATTGAGGAACGAGAGTTTAAAGTTGAAACATATTTTTTCCATGATGCTCGTTTACTTTCTTTAATGGTGCGGCGAGCTTTGGCCCGAACAATACGGTACTGAGTTAAATTTTCGGGCGTTGGACGATTATTAATTTGTTTTCAGTGCTTCTCGGCGTTGTCTAATGGCTTCTTTACATTCTTTAGTGAACCACGGTTTTGGGGTTCTTTTACAGTTCGGCGAGAACTTAGGAATGGATTCTTGTGCAATCTCAATTAAGACACATGTAAATTGTCGAATAGGATCAATATCGTTTAGGACGGTATTCCTGTTAAGTCGAGCTGTACAAAGTGTTTCAAATTTGGCCCAGTTAGCTTTCTTTAAATTCCACTGTCGAATCGTGTCATCAATTGTAACGTTGGTGTTCTTAAGAGAGATTGGAAAGTGATCACTGCTGTGAAGGTCATCAGCGACCTTCCAATTATAATCCAAAAGTAGTCAAATTGTCAAGTCGATACATGTGTATGTAACAGTTCCTGGGTGCCAGTACGTCGGAGACTTGGAATTAAATAGACACAAGTCGTGTCTAGTAATAAAATCTTCAACCTTTTAGCCCCTGTCGCTTATGTAATTTGATTACCATAAAATATTATGGGCATTAAAATCACCGAATAAAATAAATGGCTTGGGAATTTGTTGAACAAGCGTGTCTAATTCATTTGGTAATACGTTGGTGTTTGGTGGTATGTAAATAGAACAAAATGTAATCACTCGATGTAGAGTGACACTCACAGCAATGGCTTGCATATTTGTGTTTAAAGGGATGATTCTATGTGGGGCTCTATTGTTCACAGCAATAGAAAACCCTCCCCAGGCCCAGTCAACGTTCTGTAAGTAGGTGTTAAACAGGGAGTAGTTTTTAAGTGTCATGTTGTCCGCATCTTTTGAAAAGGTTTCCTGAAGGCATATTATTGCAGGATCATATTCGTTTGAAAGCAGAAGAATTTCATTGTAATTGGTTCTAAGTCCTTGACAGTTCCATTGTATGATGGTATTCGTCATTATAAGATCAGAGTGGAGATTTTGGAGCTAGGTTAGACTTTTAGCGGAGACAGTCTGTATGATTATTTATCTGGAGGAAGTACGGGGGTGATTTGTTTTGTTAGGTTTGGAGCTACTTTGAGAACATGGAGCAGTATGTTCTGCATCCATGCTCTCAATGTCCCCAAACCTGTTATAGGGTTTGATGGGGTCATCTGGCCCCTTTTGCTGCCTATTTCCGTGAGATCTACTGTTACTCTTTTTTGACTCCGGTGGTGGGGTATTATTAATGTTGTTTGGGTAGATGCCGTGGTTTTTTGTGCTTGGTAATGGGGGGTGTTGGTGCTTGATGTTGACTCGGGTGCATCTGTCTGCGTTTGAGCGTCCTTCGTTGCCTTGGGATTGTTCTTCACTACAGTGGAGAAGGATGGGCCATGAAGGATGTTTTTGCCTGTACAAGCTTTCTGGCCTCTGGATAGAGAATTTTACCCTCTGTATTTCCTTCTCCTGTTTCCAGGTATCACAATCCTTGGAATTGGCGTGGTGCTCCTTTCCACAGTTGACACAATGCGGAGTTGCTCTACACTCAGATTCCTGTTTAGAATGATCTTCGCATCGGCCACATTTTTGACTTTTGGAGCATCGGTCTTCATCATGACCATATTTCTGACACTTATAACATCGAAGTGGATTTGGGTTGTACACATCAACCTTCACTTGCAGAAAGCCAACCTTGACCACTCTGAGTACTGTTGGCTTGTTGAATGTGAGTATAATGGTGTTGGTGTCCTGCAGGTTGTTGTTACGCTTAATACGTATTCTACGGACTGCAGTGACACCTTCGTTTTTCATCCCTTCAATGATATCCGTGTCGCTGATTCCAGCCAAGTCGTGACAGCGAATCACGCCTTTGGACGAATTGAGTGTTGTGTGGGCGAACGAGGTCACTGGAAAATCGAAAAATGTTCTCATTTTCATGAGGTTTTCTGTTTGACCTCGTCGCTCACAGTCGACAAATAGCCAGCCCGATTTTAACTTTTTAAGAGCTTTTGGTGTACCAATCAATCCCATAATTGTTTTCTCGATCACAAACGGAGAGAGTACATTAAGCGGTTTTGTGGCATCTTTAAACTGTATAACCATGTAGCGAGGATGGTTCGTCATCTGAGTCAGATCCAGTTTTGGTACGTTTGAGTTGGTATATTTTTTTTTTTAAATATCCATGTTGTTGGATTGAAAATTCAGCACCCGTGCTCCCCGCCCACCAAGAAGCCCAACAAGGGGACACTTTTCAAGTGCCAGGGATACACAGATGTAATACTCAGTAGGTAAAGTCACCTCTTGATTCAACCCATAAGACATATTCAGTCGGTAAAATTACCTCCCAATTGACCTGTTGAGCCACCGCCTTCTAGGAAGTCTTCTAAGACTTGGAAAAGGGAAAGTTAAAGGGATAGAATGTAGGGGCAACGGTGGTATATCCAAGAAAAGGTTGAAGTGCAATGAATAACAATTTAATAACAATTCAATAATCAAACTGCTCAAATTTCCAATTACACTCCTTCCGCTCGACCTTTTAATAAGCCTATTGCATCACTTTAGTAGCAGTGTAAGATTGATTTCTTAATGTACTTGTTTTTCTACGCATCTGTTGTATTCCTTGTCTCTCTCTCCCTCTTTTCTGCCAATTCCTTCTCCTCTTCCTCTCCAACCTTTCTCCAGATTGATTCTCCTCCTCCTGATGACTTTCTCTAGACACCTTGTCCTCCTCGTCCACTTTCTGTCCAGACTCCTTCTCCTCCTCCTCCTCTCCCGTGACTACTCTTCTCGAATTCTACTGTCTCGGCTACAGATTAAATTTCGTCTCCAACTCTTGAGGACTTGTGACCCAATGGAACCGGAAGTTCTCTGTCCAATAAGAAGCTTCCTGTGAAAGCACAAGGACGGTACAAGGAGGGTAAAATCTTTCACCTTAGCCGTCTCATCTCACACTACACACAGCCTACCATCAGAGAACGGCTATTAAATTGCCTCGTTCTGGTGTAAACCCTATTGATCTGCAATCCTTCCAGGCGAATACTAAATTTTCTCTTACGAGTTCGGAATGTATCATTCGGGTCTCAATTGTAATCACACCATCTATGTCAATTTCGATTGGATATCGCTGTGAACCGATCCAATTAACTTAGGGGAGGATGCCCTTCTTGCTGTATGTAAATGTGTGGATAAGAACACACCCGTTCACCCAGTGGACTTCCTTTTGATCCTTGAACTAACATTTAACATATAGGTGTGATAACGGCAAGCGTTTGTTAAGCAGTGCGATCAGTCGCCATCGTCGATTAAAGTTTCCGGTCTTTGGCTGCTCATGGTAACCTTGCGTAAGAATTTAACACTAACCCCGCGGCAATCTTTAGACATCAAACACATCACGGCGGTAATATTCCTAAAACAGGTAGATTATATCTTATACATGACTTTATAGACGGGGCTTAGCAACCACAACACCGGCGATTTACAGCATACGTGTTTGAACCAGTGATTTGAATGGAGAGTGAGCGTAGTTAAATTTCTGCTTTTCCGTGCAAACGACAACCAGTCCATTTATTAACATGAGTGATTGATGTCTTTGGACATAAAAGGGATGTAGCGCACATATATGGAGAATACTTCGAAATAGAAAGCAAACGTGATAAATTAACGTTCATGTCTTTTAAGAGCCTTTTTCACAGCAATGGTGTCTAACGGAATACACAGTTTGGCTTTTCTGATTATGGCTGTAAATTTCGACTGATTCTTGTTGAATATGATTCACTTTTGCACGAAGTAAATTAAAGATGGGAGAGCCTACATCGAATGACTATAATTTAGAGAACATTATTACAGTATGTCCATGAATATTCTTGTAGTACTTTAACTTGCAATTAGCGGTTAGATCATTTGAAAGACGAATACAAATATATACATTTTATGTATATTTTATATAAATGTTTGTCAAACAAATGTTTTGTAGGGAAGGGTAAGTGGGTTGACACCATTTCTTTCATTAACAAGTTTCATCCTACTGCTGCACACTCTGGATAGACTGTAATAACTGTGAGAGATACACAGCGTTTCCAGAAGGTCGATATTAGGTTTATTACAGATAATTATTATGCAAAATAAATGATTGGTGACTTTAGTATTTATAATCTCTATGGTCTGGTTTTGTTACTTTTCTAGGAGAATTTGCAGCCAGAACCAGAAGTCCGAAAGTTAAAATGTACACGTACATTTGGTACTATCTAATTACAACTTTCGTGGCAAGATAAAACTTACTGAAAAGCTTTGACATTATATTTGCATAGAGTAGATTGTAAGCCTATTACTGACTCCCTAGAGCTAAATAGAGCTAAGTAGTAAAGGATGAGAAACAATATTTACTGTGAGCCATACATCAGTAGTCAATATTCAGGTCATAATATTTCCACGTCATTTATTTAATTGGGTAACATCTTTTGTTTTCTAGCCAAAATAGTTTTAGTTTTGTTTCTACTTAAACTTTTGAAGAGGGGAAGAAGATCCGATTCTGTCTCTTTGTTTTGACATCGTTTTCATATTGTTCACAACTTCATTCAAACTTGGAGTCAAAACGTTTCTTTCTTTTGACCATTTTATTCGACCGTCTGAAAAATATTTTCAGTTTGGTCTATGTTAGCATTACATGCATGCAAAAGAAAGCTCTAGGCAGATATATCTCCCAACATCGGGCGCAAAAAATAAACCTTGTTCCTTTCTAGATACAAACTACCTGATAACGAAATCACGACTGGTTACATTATTTGACTTCCTTTTTAGAGAATGAAATAGACTATTAAGATGTACATCCTCTTGGAGTTTGGAGCAATGTTTTTTTTACACGTAAGAACCTAATTTGCATTTTATTGCATGTGATTCCCTATTTTATCCCCAAATATTTCACACGAATTTTCATCAGTTTTTTAAAATTTGTTTCTGAGAGATATATTAGAATGATTACTATTTGAGCCATTTGCCCATGATAGCCGAGTTAGATAAATACATTTTTGAAATCTCCCTTGGGGTATTGAATCTACTTTGTTTGCCGTAACTGCACACTAGCGGTTGATATGGACAACCTATATATTGGCTCCCCCAGTCTTTTTCATTGCAACTTAAGTTCCTTATACAGTCTATTTTATTATTCTGCATTAGTGTTTTAATTTATTTTGTGTAATTTTCATTCTCTTTCAAGCAGGCGTAATTCGTATACGGAGGAGGCAATGTTTTTAATGCACATTATCCTTGTGTTTTATACTCTACGTTACTACCTTAAAGAACACGACTCATTGTTGTTGAATTAAATATTGCTGCAATAGGAGGAAAGCGTGACTGAACAAACTGTTTAGTAAATTATTTAGCCATGTGTTTATTCCTCAGATAAACAGCCAGCTTTATTGCATCAATGCAGTTTGTGCATACTTAAAGACATCCATTTGTTGTAAAGCGAGAGCGCCTAGTGTCTCAATAATAGTTTCAGGAACATTTTATATACAACGTTTAACATCAAGCCCATGTTTCTGAGGTCTTTTCTTGATGAAAGATATATAGAAACTACAAAGCATACTGCACCTATATGTTTTTCATTTTGTTAAATATCCTTGCATTATAATCATAATTAACACACTGAGACAAAATGTCATTAAATTTACAATTTTAAAGCTTTCACTCTCTTTTGCTACAGCAACTCTTGTCGAAAAGGATAGAGGTATGTTGTAAAGGGAATTACAACTACGAACGTATTAGAGGTTTATCCCGAAGTAGATTTATTTTTGATCCAAAAGCTAAACCCCTCCCGATTGTACATATGAAATTAACTATTATGCAACAGTACCAATGCACTTAAAACCATTATGCTAAGGCAGTCTAACGACAAAACCAGTATCAATGGACAAACAAAGTTATTACGTACATTTAATGTTCATGTTGTTTACTTTCGCGTAGTTTACTTTCAACTTCATGCTGGAAATTTTTATAAATGTATCTTATAAGAAGCTCAACATTATTGTTTTTACGAATTTGGACCCTTTTTTATGTATTTCACAGGAAGATTACCTTTATTAGCAATGCTATTATTGTTGTCCCAATTTTCAGCATATATGAGAGGGACAATTGTTTTCCTCTTATCATCAATGATTTTGTTTTCTTCACAATTATTGTAATTAATTTGTTTGCAATATAACAAGGTATGTTATACGTAGATTATTTCGCGGAAGTTAAGAAAATTACTGATTTTTGCACTTGACAGACGACCATATATATATATATATATATATATATATATATATATATATATATATATATATATATATATATATATATATTTCTAAAATACTTTTTTTTTCTTACGAGAGATCGTAAGGCACACTAACGTATAGCGAAGATTTTAGTGACAATCGAGTGGTAGTTCCTCAGAGCAAATAAGTACGCACGCACACACACACACACACACACACACACACACACACACACACACACACACACACACACACACCCAAGCGCAACCAAAATAATGTGGATATGTTAAATCTAAGGTAAATAGTAAGCCATACTCAACGTATTTAGAAAAGGTCGAGAAGTGTATCGTAATAAAGGCAGAATTTAAACACTAAGTGAGACGATGAGAAAGAGGAGAATACAAATGTAAACATTAACCACCCAATGGCGAATTTTACACTAACTATATATTTTGAAACTGAATTATACATGTTTCAGTGGACTGAAGGAAATGTTACTCTGTCACGACTTCAAAAGTGAAAAAAAAAACCTATTACGTGTATGCAGAACCGTAAATGCCCTTGATGCGTTTTCATTTGATACATAAGGATGTACTTTCAGAATAAATGAAATTTATCCGGTCTCATTTTTCATTTTTCACTGTTGTCCGAGAACGAATGTATACCTATGTTTCCTTTTCGAAGATAAGGCGTTGTTTCATTATTCAAGAAGGAAATTTACTCTTTCTGTGCTTCTGGAACTGATCTATCATTGACTGCACCATTATGTTGGCATGGGTTCCTACGCTGTACATTTAACAAAGATATGTTATTAAATTTGAAATCACTATTTGCATGAAAATAAGAGATTTCACCAGTGTTGTTTCACAGCAGACAATAGCGTGACTCAATTGTTAAAACGATCCACTTTCAACATGTTTATATAAGTATTAAAATTCTTAACGTTGGCAAATGACCATGGAATTTGCCCCATTACATTTTGAAAATTCTTTTTGCCGGCCTTTACTGTCATGTTATTTTGAAAATTATTTGCAACTAGTTCGATTTTTAGATCATTGGCATTGCATTAAATAGTTCAAACGTTGTAATATCGTAACATTTACACACATTTGTTTTATGGATGTTAGATTCAAGACGAATTCACAAAATGTCATAAGCTCCATACGTTCATTACAATGATAAGGTTATTATTGTATGAAAAATTAATATATTATACGTGTGAACAAAAGACATCCTGGTAGAGTTACAAAGTTGATTGTTCTTCCTATTTTTTTTTTTTTTCCCACAGACGTATTACTGCAAACATGTTGAAGAATCCTGTAGCTTTGATGTTTTGAAATATATTTGGAAAACAAACAACGATGGAAAATAGAATAGTGTCCTACAGAATATATAATCTTTGTCTTGTACATGTTCAGTTATATACAGTCTTAAATAGCCGACATGTAGCTATTAATTTTAGTATGGAATGAACTTGAAAATCATTGAATCTCTAGTTAATTCTGTTCAAGTCTTTGATAAGTTATGACGTGATTATTTTGTATCTGTCTCTAAAGGAACTAATTCAGTGACCTATGGCAGCCCACTACCCACTGTTTCCAAATCTGAGAAGGAAGAAGGTACACAATCAACAGATGCACCATTAATCCCCTCCTCTGAAGGAGCATCACCGAACGTAACAATTGATGATGATAGAGATAGCGATGCTGATGAAGAGGAAGAAGTAGAGGAGGTACAGGCAACAGATGCACCGATGAGCCCGTCATCTGATAGAGCATCAAAAGTGCCATCACCATCTGTGACAAGTGATGTTGATGGAGATATTGATTCTGTCGGTGAGACGTAGAGACGGTGCAGGCAACAGATGCACCGATGAGCCCGTCCGTTTTGGGAGCATCAAGAGTGGCGACGCCATCCATAAGAATTGATGCTGACAGAGATAACGATTCTGATGAAGAGGAAGTGGCAGAGGCGGTGCAGTCAATAGATGCACCAATGAGACCGTCCGTTGAGGGAGCATCAACAGTGGCACCACTATCAGTAAGAAGTGGTATCGATGGAGAAAATGATTCCAATGGAAATGAAGATGTAGAGGCAGTGCAGGCAACACATGCACCAATGAGCCCGACCATTGAGGGAGCTTGAGCGTTAGCGACGCCATCCATAACAATTGATGGTAACAGAGATAACGATTCTGATGAAGAGGAATAGGTAGAGGCTGTGCATTCAACAGATGCACCACTGAGACCGTCCGTAGAGGGAGCATCAACAGTGGTTATAAATACCCGTAACAATTGATGCTGACAGAGATAGCGATTGTGATGAAGATGTAGAGGTAGACAAGGTGTAGGCAACAGAAACACAATTGAGCCCGTCATCTCAGAGAGCGTGAACAGTGATTATTATATAAATCTTGTATTAGACGAAATAGACCTTTGTAGTTTCTACCGTAATGTCTTCCGTATTATTCATTTTAGGAGCAGGAATTAATCTGCACGAAACATCTATCTATATATCTGTCTATCTATCCCTACCGTTTCGAGATTGCTTCTTTGATCACAGATGATTCAACTTCAAAACATAACTCAACTGTTTAGCGCGTATAATATTAATAATTCCAGTGTTAAGCAGGTTTTTCAGGGAGAAATAATGCAAAATATCTACGAAAAGTTTAGGACAAGAAAACAGACACGAACGTCTCCATCGAATATATACCTCACGATCACAAACACACACATACACAAAACACAGACACACACACACACACACACACACACACACAAATCTAACCACGGTATATATAAATATTTACTTCCTTCAGGAAATCTATAATATAAGAAATGCTAATTGTATGAAAGAGCTCCCTAATGTTGGTTGGTTGGTTGATTGAATTTTTTACGGCGCACCAG